>JAOPHQ010002602.1:0-147331 GCA_030340625.1 Merluccius polli
TCAAGTAAGCTCCTGAGCCAGGACTTGCCGTAAGTAGTGCCAATCAGAAACTCTACAGATAAAGCGCTCTGGTTCTTCTTTCAACCTTACTTGTCCATTAAGGTGTTGTGTTATAAATGCTTCCAGGAAGGTACCTGCACTGTGTGTTGGAGAGACTCGGGTTAGGTTTGATTTGGAGCTCCTCTGAGGAGGAATGTGGTGAAGAGCAATGGGAGGAACCCAGGGAAGAAGATACAGATCAACCCCACCATGCTACGCCTGCTGTCACAGGTTTGCATTCTTCTTACATTGACATGTACATTTACATTAACATTTACATTTAGGACATTTAGCAGACGCTTTAGTCCAAATCGATCTACAATAAGTACATCTATCAATAGAAATTAAAACAACAATATATCACTGCCGGTACAGCAAGGATGTCAATACTTATTATAATAATTTAGGTGCACCCATATTTGCTAGGTTCGGCTATTCTTTCTGGTATACAGCATGGGATGGCTAGGGTGAGATGCTATATGATGCTAAGTACTATTTAAGTGCCAGGATGTTTGGGGGGGGGGGGGGCAGGTAGGGGAGGGGGGTGGGGTAGGTAGAGGAGGGAGGCTATGCAGAGTCCAGGTGAACTCTGAACAAATGAGTCTTGAGTCTCTTAGGGAAGCTGGTGAGCAACTCTGCTGTCCTGACAGCGGCAGGGAGCTCGTTCCACCACTTCATTCTTCCTTCTTTCTTCCCCAAAACAAGGACTCTAAGTCCGTATTTCTCATTGTTTGTTGAGTGCATGGTACTTCTCTATGCAGGGTGAGCTGAGTGTTTGTTTTTTAATGCTGCATCGGCACTTCACAAGGGCTAGGGTAGATGGAACCAGGTGTTTGCTCTTTGCTATGTGAATTAAGCTGGCTGTTGATTTCCAACACTCTGTTCAAACGTCATATACACCAAACTGTTGTTGTGTCAACACTGCTTGACGTACCTTGTCTGACCGGCCATATTGAAGGACCCATATTCATTGGTTTAGGAAATAACCTCCTGAGATTTTAATCTATGCTTTGCAGGCAGGTTTTGGGTTGTGTTGAACTTTGTGAGTTTGGGACACAACATTTTAACCTGAGTATTGACTGATAAGCACAAGGTCACTCACCATGATGGACTGGGTCAGTCTGGTTCTGACAGGTTTTTTGAGGTAACACGTCTTGACTGAAAGCCCTCTCTCGCTCTCCTCTCGTCTCCTCAGCTGATGTCCTTCCACATGGACTCCGTCAGTGTGATGGTACTGAACCTCTCCCTGTCAGAATCTCTGTGGCACATGACGGTCACTGGCCTCGCCTTGTTACTCGACCATCAGAGTAAACGGTAATTAACCATTCAATCCATACCTACTGATCCCCATGAACTGCTGCTACTGCAGCAGCCTTTTCTGCTACTCCATGTATTGGAATGACAATCTCTTATATCTGACAGAAGGATAGCCTCGTGGGTAGAGTGTTTGAATCTCAGCTGAAAGGTTCTGGGTTCAAACCCCAATAATACTATTTGATTATTTCACTTAATATTTTATTATTTTACTTGCCTGCCAAGGGACTATGAGTGGAAAATTGCAATTTGTTAAAACGTGGTACATTACATCTCTCTTTGTTATGTATAAGCTTAATGATCTTTGTACATTCTCCCTGTTCAAAAGAAAGAAATTCAAATTCAATTGTCCGCAGTTTACCTGTAGGCTTCCCTGAGCAAAATGCCTAACCAACCCCTGTCCGCTCATTGACAAAAAATAATCACCGTCAGATAAAAGTGCTCATTGACTAGTCATTTTCAATTTAATACGTCTATGCCAACCTATTTTGTTTTACTACATACTTCAGGTTGGCATGGGACTTTACGGCTGGGCAGTTAAGCAGCAAGGTGCTCAAAAACAGTCAAAAGGTAGGTACACACAAAGCATATTGTGGACTCACGGTTGACAGAAATCCACAAATTAGTTTGTCCCCTGAACATAATCTTGTCTGTTGAAGGACATATGTATGGCTGAGGTGTCCCTTAGCCTGGGCCTGTCTGGGGATGTGAGCCTACCAGACATGAAGCCAGGCTCTCTGTCGCTGAGTGTGAGGAATCTGCTAGCAGAGCTGCACGAGGGCCTGTTTCTCAGCCAGCTCCTGCTGCCTCCGCCTCCCTCAGGAAGCACCCACATTCAGTCTGGTGAGCAAGCAACAGCAATGAATGACATCATAACACATCTCTATGCTCTGCTAGTCCAAACAGTGATTCAACTGTAATGAAATGGCAATCAATAATCTCCATTGCTTTTTACCCTAAACCTCATTTTAAGTTTTGCTATACTATTTCTCAAGCATATTTTGAGTGCTGTTCAATATTAGAACTAAAAGCCGTTTAACATATAACCACTTGTTATCATTAACAATGGGACCTGGTAACTATATCTGTTATTGTGGTAAGTAACCTTTCAAAGATTGCAAGGGAAAGGTATATTGTATATTGTGCATTTTGGGTGAGGATGACATTTGTTTATGAGCAGGCGTTTCAGCTGTGTATTTGTGAAGAATTCATTGCCACATTTCTACTGATAAGAATGTAATCAATTATTTATAAACTTTCAGTGTGTGAGAGTGAGCAGTTCATCCAAAGGGAGGCAGTTGAAAAGTTCCATCAGCTAATTCCTCAGAACGTCAACGTGGAATTTGAAAATACCAACATAACTCTGTCCATGCAGAGCCAGAAAAGGTAAAGTCATTCATTGTGTTTGTCTTGAAAATCGATTTGGTTGGGTTTAAGTTGAAAGTGTTACTATAGATGACAAGGAAGGAGTGTCTGTATGTATATATGAATGTCTGTCCTTCGGGTTTCTCGATAACCGTTCGTCCGATCGACTTCACACTTGGCGGGTATATTGCTGAGGACCCGAGAAAGCTCAGTGTCGAGTGTGAAGTTGTTTGGATGAGCGGTTCTCGAGAAAGCTGCAAGTAGCAATACCAGAGGCCAAGTGATTGGCCCGTTCTGAACAGGCACTGCACTAGTTATTTAAAAAGTCGAAAAGCAAATGTTTGTGCCAAAGTGAGTTTGAATGTTTTTTTTACCCTTTGACGGTGCACTTCCTTTGCCTGATGCAGGCACCTGAACTGGACTCTCAAGTCACTGAAGGTAGGCTATGGGCGTGAGGAGGACCAGCCACCCCTGGAGAGCTTCACCCCCCACACTCAGCTTCCCCCAGAGCAGCCTGGAGTTCCTTCTGGAAGGTGAGGAAGCAGACACCACAGACAGACTGCGAGGAGTGAGAAAGTCTGTATCTCACTATAAATGGAGGAGCCTCTGTGTGCCTTTCCTTTCGATTTTCTCGACGAACATTCCTCCGATCGACTTCACACTTGGCGGATGTGTTGCTGAGGACCCGAGGAAGCTCAGTGTCGAGTGTGAAGTTGTTTGGATGAGCGGTTCTCGAGAAAGCTGCAACAATCGGTGCCCGTTCAGAACAGGCACGGTAGGGCACTGACTGCACTAGTACTTAGAAATCCATAATTCAATTTTTTAACCTTTTTTTTTTACATTGATATTCTACAGATGGGCTTCTGCTCTCTCAAAGTAGACAGCGAATACTTTGCCTGAACACTCTGAAGATGGATCTGAAGGTACGACTAAACCTGTGGTCCTTTTTTTTTTCTGTTATCTGATAAACTATTTCTATACATTTATCAGTCCATCAGAAACATAGATGACTCACGTGTGACTCATTTTCTTGGTCTGTGTATGTAACTTTAGGTTACTTCAATAAACATCTCTGGGTCCGTCACGCTCAGCACCTGCATCATCCACTACCGTCACCAGGAGTTCTCCCATTGGCTGGATCTATTTCCATGGAAACAGCTGTTTCACAGGAAAGCAGCGCATAGAAAAAGGCAAGTCGTGTCGAGTATCTTGACGTCATGTCACTGGTTGCTAAGCGTTTGAAATCAGTTCAATATTCAGATAAAGTCAGGAGAAGAATATCTAAAAAAAATAGTATTAATTTGATAGGTTCACATTTGCATGCATTGCTGACTTTATTCCACTAATATTGGTCTTTCAATCTTTTAACTCCAAACTTCTTTCTTCCTCCTCATTTGTGTGTTTGTGTACATTTTTCCTACCCTGCACTTCATCCATGATGTTGTGGTGTGTTGTGTTGTGTTGAGTAGACCATTAGAGTATTTGCACACCTTTCTGCCCTACAGACGCTTCCCCCACCTGGACGCCCCGGTGATGATAAAATCCTCAATTTCTAACGTTAACGTCTCTGTCCAGCTGGGAGACACCACCCCCTTCGCACTGGGCTTCATATCCACCAGCGCAGGTACTGTGTAATCACGTGCACACACACACACACACACACACACACACACACACACACACACACACACACACACACACACACACACACACACACACACACACACACACACACACACACACACACACACACACACACACACACACACACACCAGGTGAATGTCAGGTGATATTATTTCTTGTGGAATGGAACCATTTTCGCAAGACGACAGTAAAAAAACAACAATATTGATGAGTATCTTGTGGTTGTTTGTGTACATGTATATATTAGAGCCCGACCGATATGGGATTTTTAAGGCCGATACCGATACAAATATTTGATGATTTAAAAAGCCGATATTCCGATATATCGGCCGATATATATATTTTTTAAAGAAATTCCAGAAACACGTAACAAAACATAAACAGATTTCCATAACATTAGTTATATGTAGTTATTTATGAGTCCTCGCTAAAATAATAGGATAATGCAGTGAACACACTTCACTGATGGGTCACACCGCGAGCGACATGAGCAGCAGGGGGCGCTGTGGCCGCTGGCTGCTGGCTGCCGTCGTCAGGGGGGCGGGGCTTCAAGCAGCACTGCAGACATCAAGTTCGGTTCCGCCCATTGCAATATCAAGTTTGTAGTAGAGCTATTCGGCAGGCCGGCGTGACAAGCATGTTCAAATAACAATGTACACGTTTCCCCTGTTTATTATTTAGTAATCAAAATAACAGAAATGGAGATAAAGCATTATAAAGTGCAAAACACACTGCCGCCGCAGCGCGTCTATGACACAAGTGCCGCCCGTAGCACCCATAGGAATATAGTCGTCTCCAGAGCAGAAGGAAAACTAAAGAAAAGAAAAAAGCGCCTTTTCAGCGGCACTTGATGCGCGGCGACGCTGTGAAATAGGACAGTGGCGTGAAGTGTAGCGGGTTGCTGCTTCGCGCCGACGCCGCTCATTTGCATAAAGTTAAACTAATTTCAACTCTCCGCGTCGCGCTGCTCGCTGCCGCCATCGCGGCGCTCGCTGCCGCCGCGGCACTGGCCGCTCCTCGTCGGCAGCGCTCATTGAAAATGAAGGACTGCCGGCCGCTTTTGCTGCTCATGTCGCTCGCGGTTGTGAGTAAACTCGTTCACTCTGCCGACTCTGGCTGGATCAGCCGGTTGTAGGGTTTGTGGCGTTATAACATGGTTGAAGGGGGTTTCGTCCGTTTTTAAAAATATTCATTTATCGGCCATTATAAATGCCGATACCGATAGTTTGGAAAATGCCTAATATCGGCCGATAATATCGGCCCGCCGATATATCGGTCGGGCTCTAGTATATATAGACATGCAGAATTACAACTGCAAATAATGCATGCCGCCACCACCCCCCCCCCCCCTCTCTACCCCACTGTCTTTGTTCATTTAATGTATACACACACAGAACTTCCTAGTCAGGCCTTAACAAATAGACCAATCCCAGTGAGATTAGATAACATCTTCCTCTGTATGTCACACATTAACCAACTGTTCTTTCCTGTATGCCTACTTTGCAATGCAAACCTCAGCCACTACAATGTTACGCGTGTGTGTGCATGCGTGTGTGTGCGTGTGTGCGTGTGTGTGTGTGCGTGTGTGTGTGTGTGTGTGTGTGTGTGTGTGTGTGTGTGTGTGTGTGTGTGTGCGCGTGTGTGTCCATCCATATAGAGCTGCAGCGTACGCTGGACGTTGCCTCCGGTCCCGATGTGGATCAAGAGAGCCTTGGTGCCCAAAGTGTCCAGCAGCGAGTCTCTCTGTCCCTGGACCACTTCTGGTGGAGGGTGGGCCAGGGCTCTCATATCCAGCAGGCCCCCCACCCCCCTGGGAAGCATGTCTGGGGGGAGGCTCTCATTCTGGACTGCCTCACTCTTCAGGTACTGATACACAGAAGCCAAAATAGTTAATGTTCTCTGGGATGGACTTGGGATAGAATTAAGTAATGATGGATATTCTCCAAGGCTCCAATATTTCTGACCTTTGATATAGATGAACATGGCTCAATTGTATTATTATTGAATAGGAATTGAATGAAAAAGGCTAAATAATAAATCAGATTAAATTCATCGTCTGAATTCTGTATTGTGTACCTACCTTTTTGGAGGTTCGTCTAAGGTTTAAGATAATGTTTGTTTTAATACATTTTCATTTTTCTACATTTCATGGGAGAGGCCAAGTGGTAATGTTGGTATTCATGTCATCCAACATGATCGTTCCTAATTGACTTCTTTCCTTCCTCCACCCCTGCAGGGAAGCTACAACAGACCCCGCATGGAGTGTAGCAGCCAGTCTCCCAGTCTCAACATGGACTCTAAACTGACAGGGTTCCAGGTTGAGCTGTCTGAGACCTGTGCCCTCTGTCTGTCTCGCCTGCTGGCCCTCTTCACACCACCTGCCGACAGGGAACCCGAGGGGGACGACTCTGCCTCTGCCTCTGCCTGTTCTGTGACAGACGAGGCTGGCCAACTCCCCTCTTCCTCCCCCTCCTCCGCTCCCCCACCCCTGCTGTTCAATATGGAGTGTGGTCTGGAAGACGTCAATGTCTTCACACTTTCCAACCCGGCGGGTAAATCAATTGGAATGGTGTGGCGTGATGATTCAGTGTTCTTTGCTACATGTTGTAGTGCAGTATCCACTAGATGCCACTGGTAGGCACTGACGTCAATGAAAATGGTTTGAATAGTTGGCGTTTGGAAAATTACTTTTAGCGCGCCATAAGTATACATGAATGTGTAATCCTCACGAGGGGATAGTGACACGTGTTTGACTCCTTCCTTCATTAATATAAATTGATCAGATTTGATTATATTAAAACTTGATTGGATTAGATGGAATTTAATTAGTTTTGATACAACCTGCTGGGAAATGTCTAATTGAACACTGTGAATAATCTATAATCTAATTACTAAGGTAATGAATTGTAATAATGGACACATCCATACTTCATGCTTCATCTAACCAGTAGAAGAGAGGGTATTTAAATGTGCAGGGAGCCTTGTGGCTTGAACATGTGTAACACCATTATTTTCCGCTCAAAACACACAGGGCCTATTTACTAACCATATAATGAACTATCATATTTTTATTGAAGACTTCACCCCATTCGCCCCCTTAGGTGCAGTGTCCTTACGTCTGGACACGGTCAAAGTGCATGGCGGTGCGGAGAGCGCAAGTGTGTCCCTGGCCGGCGTCAGCCTTTCTGTGGTGAAGGTGCTGGTTGAGAACATGGAGCCGTGTTGTCCCGCCTCTCAGACCCCTAGTCCTGTCTTCACACTGGCCACCCTGTCCTTGAGTCACTACAACACCACCCACACCCTGGAGGTAGGCACCGGGATCTCCATCTGTCCTCCTCTGCGCCTCACAACAAGCTTCATCTGTTTCCCTGCACTTGGCCCACGCAGACCTTGCAGTTGTATTGCTATCTGGGTTTCTCAGAAATTCATTGAAAAATGTCAATACCACCTGTCATCTGTCAGTGGCATTACTCTGGTATGTTTATGGTCATCTAGGATTTCTGTATGACTTTTAATGTGTGTTGTGAATTGCAATGCAAACCACTGGAGGCTTTCCTTGCCGTCAGTTGGAGGATTGTCATTCTTCTGTTACACTTACACCCATATTTGTAATATGTTCTCCAGGTTCAGTGTGACCAGGAGCTCATCCTGGATTGGACCCCATCAGACCACATGTTCCTGTATCAGCACATGACCGAGGCCCACGCTTGCTGGCTCATGCTTCGAGGAGAGCAAGAAGAGGACAGTTTGGTTCCACTCACAAACGGGGAAATCGTTCCCCCTCCAGACCAGAAGACGGCGCTGTGTGTGCGCGTAGAGCTGGCACGCACACTCTTGACGGCCCACGTCAGTGAGCAGAACTACATCCTCTTACACACCGAGGCCATCTCCCTCTCCCACCACGCGGGTACCATGCACCTAAAAACCCCCCACCTGTTTATGAACTTCGACGGCAACGACATCTTCTCCTTCAAAGATCTGGACGTGTGCACCCTCAAAGAGTCGGCCGAGATGCGGGCGCACCGAGAGGCCTTCCCGTTCCTCACCACGCCCCACAACCGGGTCTGGCTCTTCACCTGCCCGAGCCTGTCCGTGGAGTTCCCTTACCAGTATAACTTCTCCAACACCTTTGACTTGGCCGTCAGTGTCCAGAAGTGGCTGAAGAGCCTGCACCGCCCTGCCACCGGCCAGCCGGTTGAGCTCCAGCCCCTCCCCCCCGACCTAGTCTTCAAGATCAGCCAGTTCTCCTTCGTCTTCCTGGACGACGTTTTCGAGATCAAGCTCCGTGACAACTACGAGCTGATGAAGGACGAGAGCAAGGAGAGCGCCAAGCGGCTGCAGCTGCTGGACAAGAAGGTGGCCGACCTCCGCAAGCAGCACGGCGAGCTGCTGCCCGCCCGGAAGATCGAGGAGCTGTACAGCTCGCTAGAGCGCAAGCACATCGAGATCTACATCCAGCGCTCGCGGCGCCTCTACGCCAACACGCCCATGCGCAAGTCCTTGCTCACCTGGACGGTGTCGGACCTGGAGCTGGTGGCCCTGGCCGACCAGTCGCTCCATGGGCCGGAAAGGGTGAGGGAGCAGCTGAGGGACATCGACGGGGTCAGCCCCTTCCCACGAGAGGGGCTCTCGCTGGTGGTGCAGTGGTGCAGGGCTGTGAGGTTCAAGCTCACCGCCTACCTGGGTAAGGCATGCTGGTTTAGGAGGAGAGCTGGTATGTACCTAATATAAGGTTAGGGCTGGGCAATATATCGATATTATATGGATATTGTGATATGAAATAGATGTCATCTTAGATTTTGGATATCGTAATATTGTGGTATGGCATAAGTGTTGTCTTTTCCTGGTTTTAAAGGCTGCATTACAGTATAGTGACATTTGTCATGTATTCACACATGATTATACAAAAATAGGCTTTACCATGTGGTTATTTTATATAGACTTATTGAATAACCAGAAAACATGCTATATTGTTATTGAGATATTAAATTACCTATGTCGGTATAGAAGATTTTGGCCATATCGCCCAGCCCTACCTTAGGTCACCATATGTTTTATTTTATGTTTATCTGTGAATGCAATTCAGTGCTAAGCATTGAAGTAAAGCGTATTCACGCTGTTCTTTTTGTTCCAGTGAGAATTCGGGACTACCCCCGCTACCTGTTTGAGATCCGGGACTGGGAGCTGTCGGGGCGTTTGATTGGTTCAGAGCAGGACGGGCAGGCCCGTGCTCACCGTAAACAGATCATCCCCCTGGGCCCGCCATGGGGCGACGTGACGGTGCACAGGAACATGCCCCCCCTTAAATTCTACTATGACTTCAAATGTGAGTGATGTGATTAAAATATAACTGCACCGGCCGCATAATATTTTATGATTTATCTACTATTCATCTATTTATAGCAGAAGCTATTATTATCACCGATACCCGTCATTAAGGAGCAGGTAGGGGTTAGTCATCTTGTTCTAGGATGCCTATTGGTAGTTTGTGGACCGAACCCGGTACCTTTCGGCTGGGAGTCCAACACTCCTCTGCCCCCTTTAATATCCTATTATTATTGTAACTCCTCATGGGTGGCACCAAGAGGGTATTCACACGCTTCCTGACTCATTGGAAAATGTTTTATCCACAGCCAACATCTCCTTGTACACCATTGTGTGGGGGCCATGTTGGGATCCTGCATGGACTCTGATTGGCCAGGTGGCGGACCTGCTGACCAAAGCCTCCGAGGACCCCTCACCCCCCCTGGCCTGGTGGGACAAGAGCCGCCTGCTGCTGCACGGACGCTTCGTCATGGAGATCCAGCAGGCCAACCTCCACCAGCTGGCCACCGAGGTACACTAAGAATGCTTTGATTGGATTTATTAGAAATTAAAGGTGCAGTGTGAAGTAATTTAGTGGCTTGTAGCGGAACAGACTTGGCAGAAATGGAATATAATATTCATAAGTGTGTTTTAATTAGTGTATAATCCCATGAAAATATGAGTTGCTGTGTATTCGTTACCTTACAATGAGCCCTTTATATCTACATTGGGAGCGGTTCCTCTTCCAAGGAGCCCGCCATGTTGCACCGCCATGTTTCTACAGTAGCCCAGAACGGACAAACAGCTCTAGACAGGCCAGTACAGGCCACCGTAGTTGGGAAGGGAGGGGTGAGGGGAGGTGTTGTGCAATCTGCAAACTCACCGCTAGATGCCACTAAATCCTACACGCTGCACCTTTTACAAATAAAATAAATGTATTTAACTCTTAACCATCAGCCTACCTTCAGCACAGATTTACTTTTATTAAATGCAATATTTATTTAATTGGGTTCAAGTATTTATGAAAAGTGTTTTCCTCTCTTTTCTTTTTTCTATGTTTTGTGCGGTAAACCTGAATTTTGGGTATCCACAGGACCCATACAACACTACAGAAAACTTGCACTGGGAATGGAATAAAGTGAACTATGACTGGAACCCAGGCCAGTTTGTCTTCAAAGGAGACATGGATGTCAATGTTAGAACAGCTTCTAAGTAAGTAGAGGAAACGGGTCTTGGTTTCTATGAATAATAAATATCTCACATTACATGGAACTGAGGCTGAAGTAAATCCCTTCTTTTCAATTCAGGTACGATGACATCTGTTTCCTTCACCTACCCAACCTGTGCATGACCCTTGACCTCCAGTGGCTTTGCCACGGCAACCCCCATGACCACTATGCAGTGATGCTCTGCTGTGCGGAGAACGTGGCGGATGTGACCTCAGGACAGCCTCATGACTCCTACCGGGCCTTCCGGTCTGAGAACCTCAACCTGGCCATCACCATGGACCTCAACCAGCACTGTGGAACAGGTAGGCTGGGCTGGCTCTGTCACTTGCCGGCATTTCATCTCCCCATTACTCTGACTACTACTATTAAGTCACCCTAGCCACTATAGCCAATTCACAATTCACATTCATAGGTACACATATTTTGATGTATATTATTTGTACATTTTGCATTTCATGTGTTTTATTGCCCTACTGTACTTTTCTGTTTTTATATTTGTTATCAGTCATTCATCGTCGTGACTGATAAAGCACTCTGAACCGTCCTGCCCATCTTTCCACATCTAAATGAAAGCTATGCGTGTGCGTGTCCCATTCAGAACCGTGCCAGCCCAGGATGCTCTTCTACAGCAGCACACTGCGCTGGATGCAGAACTTCTGGGCCACCTGGACCGGCGTGTCCCGGCCCATATGCAGAGGGAAACTGTTCCACAGCCTCAGGCCCATCCGCAAGAAGTTGGGCCAGCACTACAAGCAGCTGTCCTACACCGCCGCCTTCCCACAGCTCCAGGTAACCAGTCTGTCTGTGGCATTCATTTACCTGACCTTGTATTCACCTGCCGTGGGCTCATAGTCAATGTTTATAGTATTGGCCTCTAAAACAAAACAAAATCCTTTTGCTCCTATTGTCTGTTTGTATGGCCTGGCAATGAATATCACTTAGCATCTTACCCTAGATATCCATGCTGTATGCCAGAAAGGATAGCTAAACCTAGCAATTATGGTGCACCTAGAAACTTGTTCTATTGACATCCTTGCTGTACCGACAGTGATATGTTGTTGTTTTACTTTCTACTGACAAATGTACTTATTGTAATGTAAATGTAAATGTAAAAAATACATGTTCTTTTTGCTGCTGTAATACCCGAATCCCCTCGCCATGAATACAGTTGTATGTTATCTTTGGAGAAGCATGTCATGATGCCAGAGCTGTCTGATTACTGCTCCTCCAGGTGCACTATTGGGCCTCCTTCGCCCAGCAAAGGGGCATCCAGGTGGAGTGTAGAAGGGGCCACGTGTTCACCAGAGGGGCCCAGAGGCTTATTCCACAGGGTGAGAGATGCTTGTAGCAAACCTTGAAATTATGGGATTTCTTAAATGGTGCATTGGTGTTGGTTTTCATGCCATGTTGTCTATGAGCAACTATATTTTATATATCCCCCCCACCCACCCACCCTCAGCTGGCACTGTGATGAGGCGTCTGATCTCGGAGTGGAACGTGACCCAGATGGTCAGCGAGCTGTCGGAGGTGACGGTGCACCTGATGGCCTCGACCTGGGACGAGACGGCCGACCACCAGATGAACGCCCAGGTGAAGAAGACCCACCTGCTCAGCCTGTCCTCCCTCAGCTACCAGCGACAGAGCAACCGCATGGAAGAGGTGAGCGCAAACCTTCCCCCTGCCGCCTTGGCGTGTTCGTACTGTTACTCCAATGGCAAAAGAGAGACCCTTCTCTGCGTCACTCGCTCACGCGTCTTGGTGCTTTTTATAATCGGATAATCGGGGCGTAGTGGCTGACTACCAGGTGAAATGTTCTGGGTTTGAACCCCAATGTCCACAGTCTACCTGTAGGCATCCTTGTGCCAGATGCCCTTACCCCCTACCTGCTCATTAATGATATGCATCTGGAAAATAGAAAATAGGACAATGGAATGGGCTGGGCGACATGGAAAAATGTATTATCATGATAATTATGGAGAATTCTACACAATATCGATAAATATCATGATATGCTTATGAATTCAAAACATCATTCTACACCAACAGTCTAACTAAGGGTCACTACATTGAAGTATATGGAAGTTTAAAGTACGATATCGGACTAAAACTAGTTTTCTTTTCTCACTGACGTTTCAAACGTATATTTGATCATGCATGGAAGCCATTGCAAACGGCCATTTTCATTTTATCATCGTTTTTTTCCCCCCACCAACAGGACCCCAACTCCAAGACGGAGAGCAATGCCCCGTACACCCACAAGCTGCGGCTGGTGGACCTGCGTGCCTCCTGGACGACCACCAACAGGAACATCGCCTTCGGCCTGTACGACGGCTACAAGAAGGCTGACGTGCTCAAGAGGAACCTGTCCACCGAGGCCCTGAAGGGCCTGAGGATCGACGCCCAGCTCCAAACCAAGAAACTCAAGCGCTCGCCCTCCAACTACTCCCCCACCACGGCCCTCGTGGCTCCAGTCCTGCCGGTCCCTACCCGGGCCGAGAAGAACCAGAATGAAGGTAGGACGGGTGTGGGTGGGGCTTTAATCTCGTTGTGTTCCCCGTAGTTACCAGATGGTTACACCCGCGGAGGTATTAAAAGTATTACAGGCATGAAAATCACTCACCTTTCGGCGAAATTCGCCGTTTTGAAGTCAAAACAGGTGACCTACGTGAATCGTGTAGATTCGACGAGAAAATGTTTGGTGGGGGGAGGGGGGGGGGGGGGGGTTGAGTGGGTGAGCGCGCTAGCGCGTGCGCGGAAATATTGCGAAGGCTCGTGCCGGCTGACCTGAGCGTGCCCATTGAGGAGTCGGAGTGATAATTTACCGGACTGAATTTGGTGAGTGACAGTTTCACGTGAGTGACAGCGCGATCGTAAGCCATCCCGGACCTACGACCGACGGGGGGGGCAGGTAGACACCGCTAGACATACGGGACTCATACCGGTGATCGCGGCTTTAGTTCCCCGTGTCTGACCGCTGTAATTCGGAGCGTGAATATCGGTTGAATATCTAATATCTTTCTAACTTTAAAAAACACTTTAGTATTTTTTAAGACGATAGTCGCACATCCCTCGTAACTATGCCGTGAAGGTGAACCCTCCCGGACTCCGCTATTAACATGAACCGCTCCGCAGGAGGAGCCGCACCTCCACACGCACCGGACACCACAATACAAACACACATGTTTTACATTTGATTGCTTTTAAATAAAGTTGTGTGCAGTTATACGGTTAAATACGATTATTAAAACCCTAATTATGACAGTCCTGGACCGGCCCAAAAATGTGCATCGGCTCACCCGGTACGCCCGATGGCCAGTCCACCCCTGCTTGTCCCGTTAGTTAAAAATAGTAATCCAATTGTGAAATCCGTGTTGTAATCGGCAGCATACAAGCTGCTAGTTATATTGAAAAGTAAATAAAGATTCAGACGTGCTGCGTGATGATGTGTTCAGGTTGGCTCAGTAAAACGACTATTAGGTTATCATGATGCGTTCAAATGTAACGTAAAGAAAAGGGAAATTGAGATTTTGGCGAGAAACATGAGTAATACAGTTGTATAGTATATTAAAAATCTGGAAGATCATGACTGACAAGGCAGACATGTTAATTTTTCTGCAAAAAAACCCCTGTTAAATTATGAGATTATGTTTTATTTCCTTTTGTGTGACCCATATACATTATGACTTATTTTTCATTTGGTGCTGCTGATATATTCTTTCTATTGTTAGTTGTATGTCATTTCGAAGTGGCCTATTACATTAGCCATGTTTATTGAAGGCCAGAAACGTTTTTGTTATGCTCACTTGTTAAGCAATACCAGTTCTGTTGAGAACAAATTGTCGCGTCGTCTTTCCACCAAATAATAGAAAAGTATCGATAGTGGTATCGATAAAGACTTGGATCGATAAGGAGTATCGATAAAGGTATCGATATCAATAAATATTAACGATCCCCATCCCTAGTTATAGTGCTTCTTTATAATATTACTTGTATTTCCAGGATGGAAATATTATTTATTTAATACAATATTTTTTCAGAACCTGTGCTTGGCTTATTATTACATCCACTCAACTCATTTGGCTACTGTGAAATTGGAAAAGGGAAACTTTGATTCTAAATCAAACATATTTTTTTCTGGCATGCTCTGTCTGCAATCGCAAATTGCATTTCAGGTTGATGGTATGTTTCAATAATGGTAGAAAACTCTTAGGTTAGTTTCTTTGCCCCCCCAAAAAATCTTGTCTGTCAATCATGATGGAAGAATGCATCAAGCCATGTTGGTGCCCTTACCACATTGTGCCTCATATATTTATTGTAAATGGTAGACTAAGTGACAGGCTGGCATGCATATTTATTATATTCACAGGCGCCCTACAGTGTCCATCCGTCTAACCGCCCGTCCGCGCGCCCTTCTCACCTTTTTCACCCCTGACCCGTTTTCATGCCTGGTATTAGAAAGTCTTAAATCCTAAATATCTTTTAAGATTTAAGACTATTTGCCTCCCGTGGCATGCAAGCTGTGTTGACCACTGCACTGGCATGCTAACTTAATGTGCATGCAGCAGGATACTTTTGTTGTCAGACAAGCAGCACTTCTGAAATAAACTGACAGAATTAGAACAAATAAAATAAATAATAATCTATCATTTACCTTTACGCCAATCTGTGTTACATTGTGTTATTAAAGGTATTAAAAAGTCTTCAATTGAACTGGATGAAACCTGGAGATGGTTAAGACACAAATGGACATTTGGCTACGCAAGGTTAGCTTGGACCTGACTAATTTAACCAGTTTCTTGTGATTTAAGAACAACTTTGAGCTACTGAGGTGTGAGTACAGTGTACTTAGACACTGTTTCACTGAGAAAAGGGTAGGACAGCGGTAGACAGAAAATACCTTGTTCACCCATGAACATTTTGTTACACTTTACGCTCCCCAGAAAATGTGAGCACGACAGCACTTTTGCTGTGGATCATTAGATCATATAAACCAATCATCCATATATATGAGATGAACTTTACGCCTACATTATGAACCCATACCTGAGGGGAACTAAGCCATTTCTTTACAGTTTTCCTGTTAACCTCTGCTCTTCAGCACCTCTGCATTTGTCTACTAAAGAGGGCATGAAACAGCTTTTTTTTTGTTGGGTGATCTAACCCTTCTCAAAGTAAACCAGGACACTAGGGCGGGGGCGGGGAGGGATGTGGCACTGAGGTGAGATGATCCTCCAGGATCTGATCTGTGATCCACTCTGGCATGTCTTTTTACATGCCAGAGTGGAAAAATCTAGCGGCCAAGCAATTGTTTTAATGTAACCCTTCCTTTTTTTTTACCAGCCAAAAGGTCAAATCTATCCGCCATCATTTTGGAGTGACCCTAATTGTATGCATGTTTTTGTAACAGATTCATTATTTTCCACCTCCTCATGTTTGGTGGAGAATAATGACTGCATTCACAGATAACTTGGCATTGTCAGTTACCTCATCTGGCAGGTTGTTGCTGAATGTCCACTTCTCCTCCCTCAGGAACCTCCATGCTACAGAAGCTGATCGAGGAGAATGATAAGTTTGTGGTCTTCACGGAGGAGGACTCCGGGCCGGGCGACTCGCCTAGTGGCATCGCCGCGTCTCAGACGGACGACGTCTACAACCGAAACTGGTTCATTGAGTTGGTAAACTGTCAGGTAACAGATGCAATGCCGACCCCTTTTGGCTCTCTTCGTGTCTGTATCTGGTTCTCTCTTTGCCCAGTTTTCTTACCGTCTAGTTGAGTTTGTATTTTGTAACGTATGATGATGTGTGCATACTTCCCTGCAATGGACATCTGTGGTCCAGTTCACCACTAAAATGATTTCAAACTAACTGGGACTCTCTGAATGTACTTACGAACAGACTCAATTAGGCATTGATCACCAATCACTGAGACGGACGGTGATTAATGCAACTGATTGATTTTAATATTGCATATGTCCAATAGCCTCTGTATTTGTTTTTGTGGAATCACCTCAATTACTCTCCTCCCTAAGCCTAGAAGGAAAGCAGTGATATTGAGGATGGGTGTGACAGAGATGTTGTGTATAATGGGGACAGGAATCGGCTGGGACCTTACGATACGATATTACGATTTTTGAGTGCCGATATGATATGTATTGCGATTCCCTAAAAATTGCGATAAGATATGACGATTTTTCGTGCGATTTTATCTTTTGTGTGGTTTAACCTATTGGTATAACTTTGGGGTTCGGGTTCTACAGGTCCATCTTGTCCACCATTGTTTTATATGAAAGTGGCTGAACAGAACAGAACGTAGTTGATGCCAATTAACTATAGTTAAATACACTATAGCGCCCTCTGTAGGACAGTGCCATTAATATGTTTCCACGCAGAAGATTGCATTGATGTTTCTGGCTTAAATTTCTTTCTTTAAAAGAAATTGATTTTTGAATCAACCTGACAATAAAAGTATTGCGGAGAAGGGGTGAAGTGAAAAATCTGATCAGAAAATGGCCACTGCTAATGACCCACTTCTACTCCCATGCTTGACTCCCATACCCCACCCCCCCCTTCTCTAGATGATGCTGCGGGGCACGGAGACGGCTGGCTGTGTGCTAGTGTCTGCCGCCAAGGCCCAGCTGCTGCAGTGTGAGCACCACCCGGCCTGGTACAACGACACGCTCAAGCAGAAGACCACCTGGACCTGCCTGCTGGACGGCATGCAGTACTTCGCCACCATGGAGCCCAACCCCTCGGAGCAGGAGGACCGGCAGCTGTGGCTGGAGGTAGAGTCTATGGGGTCTTGTTCACCTAGGTCCGAGGGGCCATCTTGGTGCCATCTTGATTCTTAACGCTAGCTGGGTGGGGGGGGGGGGGGGGGGACTGTTCCTCTCGCCCAGCTGGCATTTAGATCCAAGATGACCACTTTGCGGCACAATGCTCATGGAGAGGTGAGGGATGATAAGGTGACCACGTTGGTCCAAGAGTCCATTTTGCCAGGATGTCTTTCTCTAGTTATTACTTGAATTGTGTTTTTTTACCATTATCTGTAAAGTGCCATGAGGAGCCTCAGTGATAGAGTAGATAAAGCACATTGATAAGGTGGCTGCAGTCCCAGGTGTGACCTGCTGTGGGTGCTGTTGTGTGTTTTCAGGTGAAGAACATCGAGGAGCACAGGGAGAGGAACCTGGACTCTGTGTTGGAGCTGATGGAGAGCGGACAGGCTGTGGGCGGGATGGTCAGCACCACCACAGGTACGCTGCTACGTCACCTGTACACCACCACCACAACACACACACACACACACACACACACACACACGCTTGTCTATTTTTAGTTGACATGGACGCTACTGCAGTGGAGGTAATGTGGTCTGTGCTATTAAAAGGCTAAAGCCATTACATTGATTTGTGATTTGTCTTGAAGCGTATCATTGCTCAGTATATGAGATTTATAACGCATATAACAATATAAAGAGTGAGAAACGGTACAAGAGTACAAAAAGCAATTTGTATAGTAACTTTCCACAATTAATGAGGCATAACAATATTTGTAAATCGATTGATTAAAAGCTATTCAAATCAAAAAATGTAAAAAAAAATCAAATCAAAAAAGTAAAATATGACGGAAGTGTTGTTCCCATGGCGATGCAGACTGGAACCAGCCAGCACAGGTGAACGACACGCAGCAGGTGCAGCGCATCATCTCTCGCTGCAGCTGCCGCATGTACTACATCGGCTACAGCCACGACATCGACCCTGAGCTCGCCACGCAGATCAAACCGCCGCAGATCCGGGAAGACCACGAGAAGGAGGATCTGCTCAAGAAGCAGGCCGGTAGGTCCCTGGTCACAGGATAATATCTAAAACCCCCGGCAGTGTTATTGTCATGCTCTACCAGTTGAGCTACACATCACCACCGCACATTAGGATCTATCATGGTCTGAACATACTGATGCTCTGTTGTTTGTTTGTTTGTTTTCCCCACCAGGTGCTGTGGACACCTTCACCCTGATCCACCACGAGCTGGAGATCTCCACCAACCCCGGGCAGTACGCTATGATCCTGGACATCGTTAACAACCTGCTGCTGCATGTGGAGACCAAACGCAAGGTAGGAAGACGTGTCTTATCCCTAGGCTTTTAGTATAGTGTGTCTGTATATTTGTCTGTGTGTGTCTGTATTTTTACGTATTTTTCTTTTTTTGTTTTCTTTCGACATACTGTATGTTTGAGATTTTCAAGTTAATCAACACACAGCACGTTGATATTCCTACATATCCAACACAGCATTGAGTAATTAAAAATTCAACATTTTCAAGTGTAATGTATTTATTTAAGCAGTAAGCCAGGAGAGGCCATGGTTTCTAGGGATTTTACAACAGCTTGGGCTCTGTTAGGCATGACGCAAAGCTTTACAGCAGCTTTGAGCCAATCAGAATCAAGGTCCATAACTATCTGTTTTATAAATGTATCTGTGTGTGTGTGTGTGTCCAGGAGCACAGTGAGAAGAAGCAGCGTGTGCGCTTCCAGCTGGAGATCTCCAGTAACCCTGAGGAGCAGCGCAGCAGCATCCTCCACCTGCAGGAGGTGGTGCGGCAGCACGTGGCCCAGATCCGCTGGCTGGAGAAACTGATCTACTCCAACATCAGGGTGAGACACCGCCCCAAGGAAACGCCAACCCTTAAAGGTGCAGTTTGTAGGGTTTAGCGGCATCTAGCAGTCAGGTTGCAGATTGCAACCAACTGAATACCCCCCTTCACCCTTCCCTTTCCAACGACGTAAGAGAAGCTATAGTAGCATGTACTGGCCTGTAAGGTGCCAGTAGGTTCTTCCAAAATGATGTCTCAAAATGATCGTCTACATGATCGAGTAGCCAAGTGTCAAGTGATGAGGTTCCTTGACAGAGCATGAGTGGTCCCAGTGGGAATCGAACCCTTACCCTTACCCTGGCAACTTTAATGCCAGGGTAAGGCCAAATTGAGCTAGTGAGGACCACTGTGTATACCACTTACTCTCCAGATGAGGTGTTAATAGCTTCATTTATTCTACCAAGAGGGAGGGAGAACCTGCTGTGAACTTTTATGTGTCTGCAGGCCCAGCCTGAGGAGCAGAGTGGTGAGGACCTGATGGAGATCAATCTCCGGCTCCAGAACCAGCTCAACCAGGAGAAGACCGACATGCAGATGAAGAGCGAGGAGCTCAACATCCTCATCAGGTTTGCTAGGATTTCTATATCGGTGTGAATGAAATACGCTGCGTCATGCTATGTTAGACAAGATTAGGTTACAACAGGAACTTCTTCTTCTGACATCCGCAGTAATTTATTGTGTCTAATTGTGCACCATTGGGCTTTTTTTGCCTATGTGTGCATGCTTGTGTGTGTGAGTGTGTGCGCTTATGTATGTGCATGTTCTAGTGTGCGTGTATGTGTGCTTGTGTGTGCACTCATGCAGGTGAATGCGTATGTATGTGTTTGTGGGTGTTCTTATGTGTTTGTGTGTTTTAAGTGTATGCGTGCTTCTGTGCCTTCTGTTGCGTGCTCTAATGTATGTGTGTGTGTGTGTGTGTGTGTGTGTGTGTGTGTGTGTGTGCACCCTACCCCTCCTCCCAGGTGCTTCAAGGACTTCCAGCTGCAGCGGGCCAACAAGCTGGAGTTGCGCAAGCCGCCGGAGGACGTGAGCGTGGTGCGGCACACGGAGATCTTCTTCGCCCAAGCGAGCTGGTGCCTCACGGAGGAGGACGGCCAGCTGGGCATCGCCGAGCTCGAGCTCCAGCGGTTCATGTACAGCAAGGTGGGCGGGGCCGACGCTTCAGCCAATCAGGATCCAGATCATATTGGTTCGAAAACAGTAGCGTAGGGTGGGGGATACTGAACACGGAATCTGCATCAGGACGCCGCCACGACACCTGGTGTAAAGTCTAGCATGTTTACATTTGGACAGGTCTCATAATTTTCTGCCAACTCCTCCCACTGATGTTGACCAATTAAATCTTGGCCCCTCCTCCCCAATTCCGTGCTCGGTTGTGAAGACAGAATGCATCGTCTGTCTCCAGGCAGAGACACCGCAATGGCCTGATTAGTCATAGTGACCGTCGGGAAAGACAAAAAAAATGGTGTAGTTTGATCCTGGCAATCATGAGTTACAATCTCAAAGGGATTCACAGTCTGTGCATCTGGAAAGTTGACCCCCTTATTATACTAATCATTACAGCTCAACAAGTCGGACGATACTGCCGAGCATCTCCTGGAGCTGGGCTGGTTCACCATGAACAACCTGCTGCCCAACGCCGCTTACAAGGTGAGCACCCTCAACCCCATCCATCACTGCATTACATTATTACACGGCTTTGTTGAATCCTCGATTCTGATTCGTCAATTATGGCAGTCTACGGTCTGTAATTTATGAATAACAGACCATTGCTATGGACACAGTTCCAACCGTGGAATCTAACAGTCTATTTTTTTTAGCAAAAGCAATAAAATCATTTCAAAATGTTTGTTTTTTATATTTTGTGTCAAATTATTGATTGATTTATTTACTAACTAGCCGTGTAATAAGCGGGATAATGTACAGCGAGCTGGTCCTATTTCATAGATCCGTCTCTTAAGGTGACAACGCATAGGCCATGTATGCTTTCCAATTACCCATTTTACTTTTGCACCAGCCTTGCGTGACAACAAGAAAACATTTAAATAGCATTTGAAGTTGCAACACGAACACAATGGCTGTAAACTGCACACATGAATAACCCTCATGTCCTTGGTTTTCTCTGTGCAGCGTGTGAGGGTATGTACAGCTCTGGCAGAGCGTTGCTAGTTGAAAGTTGTTGCTGTTGTTGTGTTTGGCGGTGGTTGTTTTGGACTCCCATCTTGTGTGCCCAGATGGATCAACCCAGCAACTCATTCATGTTTCACGTTGCACACCGATGGATCCATTTTGCTGCATGCGTACCCAAGAATGCTTTTAACCCAACTGACGCATACAGTGCTGTGTTCATCATGTTTTTGTTTGTTTTTCTACATCCATCTCTTGTACTTTTTTATATGCTTATATTTTTTGTATTCGGTCTGTGATCTTCATCTGGTGGATCTTTAACTGGTGTTAACCGTTCATGTTCATCTCCAGGTTGTCCTGCGTCCTCAGAGCCAGAGTCAGCTCAGTCGGCAGTTCGCTCTGCGCATCTTCAGCAAAGTGCGCCCCCCAGTGGGCGGGATCTCTGTGAAGGAGCACTTTGAGGTGACGCCTGAACTACATTCTACCTATTCACTTCACACAATATACAAACATCAAATATCGCATATATTCACGGGTAGGATAGACGAGTGGTTAAAGAGTTTGATGATGGTGAGATGTGCCCCTTCCCCCTGCAGGTGAACGTGGTGCCCCTGACCATTCAGCTCATGTACCAGTTCTTCAAGAGGATGATGGGCTTCTTCTTCCCGGGGAGAAACGTGGAGGAAGAGGAGGTGACGGATGAGGAAGACAAGTTTAGACTGGTTACCACCGGTAGGTACAAGAGGGCTTGAGGAGGAGCAGCAGCAGGATGTTCGCTCTGTGCTCAGTATCTCCTCGTATCACAGCAACCCCTGTAATCCATACCGTCAGACCAATCAATGGCCCTTTCCATTGTCCCTGCCAGGCTTTAGTGTGTGTGCGTTATTGACCAGCATGTTATGTCATCCCTTTCAGCTATTAAAAGCCTCTGTTAGCACCAATGCAACCTTGAGCAATGGGGGGGGGGGGGGTGGTTGTGTGTGTGTGTGTGTGTGTGTGTGTGTATGTGTCTGGGTGTGTGTGTGCGTGTGCGTGTGCGCCCATGTGTGTGCCTGTGTGTGTGAGTTCTCTGCTGAGCCCCAGTGGGAGTCTAGGGTGTACAGTGCGTTCTATCCAGCGTCCCCCAGGTGCCCCCGGTGCTGACGCTGAGGTCTCTGTGGTGTGCAGGTATCCCAGTGAAGCAGCGCCAGCTGTCTGAGGACTCCATGGGTCCTCTGGGCCCCAGCAAAGGTGTGGGCCAGGGCCAGAACCGTACCGGGGTCAGGAGGTCCTTCCGGAAACCGCCGGAGGTAAAAACCCCAACGATGTTCCCCCACAGGCTTGTACATCATGTTCCCCCATAGATACAACCATAGATGCATCAAAATGCATCATGGGATTTTTTTGTTGTCAATACTCGCCATATTGAGAGGACTCCTCCAGAGAGTTGTAGTCCTGTAAAATCCTAAATCAATGTAAATATACCGTCATGGCTAATGATAGATTTGTTTTACCACGTCTCGCATGAGAAACGCTGTGGCAGTTTCAAACACAACAATGTCTCCTACATAATGACAAACCATTTCCCGATTAATTACTAAACAATGACCAAAAAACATTTACTACCGACAAAACAACTGACACTCCAATGCTCCTATGCTTCCAAAATGGAGGCGGTGATTGCGATGTGACGTCACGATGTACAAGCCCTTTCAGACGCTGTGAGAACACTGAGACACGATCGATATTCAACTGCTCTGACCTCACCCCCCCTCAGCATCCAGTGGACGACATTGATAAGATGAAGGAACGGGCGGCCATGAACAACTCCTTCATCTACGTTAAGATCCCCCAGGTTCCCCTTTGTGTCAGCTACAAGGTGGGTCATGACTCCCGTCGCCTCTGCTGCCCGTCGCTCTCTCGCTCTCGCGCTCTCTCTCTTGCATCTTGCTCTCGCTCGTATTGTGGAAACAGAACGTATTCCAAGCCTGTTGCTATGCATCGCTATTTTATTCTCCATTTTGTTTATACTTTGTTTATTTGTGTGACCTCTGGTGATCTGATTTGTGCAAGCATGAACAGATCTGCAGTGGCAGCTTTGGGCCTTATTTAAAGAGTAACCCAAACACTGGTTATTACTGTGACATCATATGGGACCGTCCCCGTGATTTGATTTGATTTCTCTCCGGTTTTATGCTCATTTGTAACAGATGTCGTCATAGGTTTGAAACTTGTCACCTTTGCCTCCAGGGAGAGAAGAGCAGTGTGGACTGGAAGGACCTGAACCTGGTTCTGCCCTGCCTGGAGTACCACAACAACACCTGGACCTGGTTGGACTTCGCCATGGCCGTGAAGAGGGACAGCCGCAAGGCCCTGGTAGCTCAGGTAGAGACGTCCAACACAAGGAGAGGCGACATTTTCACCTTTTCTCCTTTCACTTACAAATGCCTTCAAACTCTCGTAGACCATTGTTCAATGCACACATGCATTGTCATCGTTTAATCCCATCCAGTGAAAAATATCAATATCTTGAATCTAGACATATTTGGATGACCTCCATTGCATGCTGTGTGTGGACCGTCTGGCTAGCTGAGCGGTGCTCATTCTTTGTAGTGACAATGGCTCCCGGCTTGTTCCATGCAAAGTAACAACCAAATTCACGTTCAAGAATAAATACTGTTTAACCAAACGGCTTCTTTTACTAAAAGCTGCTCTAGGTAACTGCCTTCCATGTCCCATTCCCGTCACGCATACACGGTCTACACGAACAGGCAGTAGCGGCCTCAGAGCTTGCCTGATTGGTCACAGCCTCAGAGCATGCCTGATTGGTCACAGGCTACAGGGAGCGGCAAAACAACTGTTTATCTCCTATTTAGCCCTACAGATGCAGGGACGGACACCAGAGAGCAGCTTTAACGCAACACATTTCCATTCAGTCACTTCCCGGACACTTTCAACGACTTCGGAGGGTTTTCCAGTGCGACTTACTAAAGTGACTAAACGCAGTACTGTGAATATGTCTCCCTGTAGATGATAAAAGAGAAGCTGCGCCTGAAGCCCACGCAGGGTGTGGACCCGCGGAAGGCGTCGGAGGCCAAGTTGGACAGCACCATGAAGCAGCAGGAGGAGGACGAGAAGGCCCGCCTCCTCATTGGCCTCAGCTCCACAGACAAGAGCTCCAGCAAGAAGAGCATCTTCAGCCGCCGCAAGTGAACTCACTGGAGTCACCGGTGTGGTGGCCGCTAGCAAGTTAGCTAGCCTGGTGGGGGCGGCGGCAGTGGTGATGGTGGTGGTGATGGTGGTGGTCGTATTGGTGGTGGTGGTGGTGATGCTAATGGTGGTGGTGATGGTGCTGGTGGTGGGTAGAGGGGGAATCTGGAAGTTAACTGTTAAACATATCCAAGATAAATATCTGTTGTCTCGGCTGACCGTCGCTGGTGTGGTGGTACATGGGTGGATGGGTGGACTGATGGTGAACTAAAAATGGTTTGAACAGAGAAGGAGAATATACTAGTATTTCCTGCAGATGAAATGATGATGGTCCAAATGTTTTGGCTTAAACTGCATCCAGGCGATGGGGAGGCTCCTGACCAAAAACCTGACCAAAAACTGCAAAAATGAAACAAAATGTGTCATATCAGTTGAATATGTTTAATGTATGTGCCCTGTGAATGGTCAGTCGTCATACAGTAGACTAATGTTGCTTGTTTTGAGGTGTGTCTGCCTGTGTGTATGTTTGTGTGTGTGTGTGTGTGTGTGTGTGTTGTTCGGATGACTTGTGTTGCTAGTGCATCACTGTTGGTGGTTCTCTGGTCTATGGCAGCTGGACGGCGCCGGTCCCCGCTGGCGGGGACCGGCGCCGTCCAGCTGCTAGCAGCTATAGGACCGGTTGAAGCCTCTTAAATGCTATCTGGTTGTGTTTGAGTTTAGATTCAGGAATTCCCTTGCTTTATATATATGTAACCTTTATGGGTTGTTTGTTTGTTTTAAAATAGAGATATTGAGGGAAAAATATGCCTGTATGATTGTCACTTTGACAGGAAGGCCTATCACTTTAAAAGTACCACAAATTATTTTATTTTTTACTACGACAGCCTGTCTTTTCTGCCTCTAACGCCTCGTTGTATTTCATACCGGTGCAATATCAATGAACAGTGCAGCGTAAATATATAAAATTATATATATATATACATGTCAAATAATTTATAGCACTTGGGTAGATGAAATTGATCCTCATGGAAATGTATGTTGCAGCTATTGGCTGATTGATGTTTTCTAATTTTAAAAACTAAAGCACTTTTTATCAAAGTATTTTCTGATATTTTTGTAAGCTGGTTGTTTTGTTTTATGTGTGCCTTCGTGTGCTGCTGTTCCCCTTCATCCAGCCACATGTTAACCAAATGTATTGTCGTCCCAACATTTCAACCGAAACGGTTCAACGCAGTTTATTTGCGTGATCATTGTTTTGTTTTTAGAGATTACATTTCTGTCCCATAATGCGACTGAACGGTCACTGTGCTCCACCCCCCTTTATTTTCCTGTCAATAAAAGTGTTGCTGTTTCTCTCACCAAGTGCTCCCAGTCTGACTGTGCTTCCCCAATCCCCAGTGTGATATAGTGATAAATAATATATAGTGTGTGATATAGTTATATAGCGTATATAGTGTGTGCTATAGTTACATATAGTATAGTGTGTGATATATAGTATATCATGTGTAATAAATAGTATATAGTGTGTGATATAGTGATATATGGTGTGTGATATAGTGATATATAGAGTGATAAATAGTATATAGTGTTATATATAGTGTGATAAATAGTATATAGTGTGTGATATAGTGTGGTAAATAGTATAGTGTGAAATAGTGATATATAGTGTGATAAGTAATATATAGTGTGTGATAGTGATTTATAGTGTGATAAATAGTATATAGTGTGTGATAAATAGTATATAGTGTGTGATCGTTATATATAGATTGATAAATAGTATATAGTGTGTGGTATAATGATATATATATATATATAGTGTGATAAGTAGTATATAGTGTGTGATATAGTGATATATAGTGTGTGTGAGTGATATAGTGTGATATATAGTGTGTGATATAGTGATATATAGTTTGTGGTATAGTGCTATATATTGTGATAGTGTGTGGTGGTGGTCAGTGATCAGCAGAGGAGGACTCATGGCGGATCGATAACAACGTGACAGCAGGACCTGGACCAGATCAGGATCCAGTCCTCGCTTTACATGAGACATCACTCACCAGAGGAGCGCAGGGAGGTGTGGACACGTTGAAAACGGACAACACATTCAAACAAGCAAGAGACTGGAGACACACGGAGGAGGATGTGATGAGGTTGTGATGATGGGCAGCGACATGAGTACAAATGGCGAGGTAAGAAAAACCAAAACCGTTTCCAGTCGCATGTTGTCCTCATCCGAGACCAGTTGGAGAGGACCAGTCTCCTCTCGGTCCAGTCCTGTCTCCGCTCGTCCAGATGTGGTGCAGCAGGTCAGGTCCATGGGGGGTCGGTGTACTTTAACGTCGTGTAACAACAGCTGAAGTAGAAAGTCAGAGAGTCGTGTCCACGTGGCTCACAATGCACTGCGTATGGAAGTGATTGACGCGCACGCACACACACACACACACACACACACACACAGTTTTTTAGATTATTGTTAAACCATCCGTGGTTTAACATTGACATTATTAATGTCCATTTTTAATCTGATGTGATTTGCATATATAATTCCCACATCATGAAGCTGTCCTTCTGCAGACTCCCTATGTGTGTGTGTGTGTGTGTGTGTGTGTGTGTGTGTCTAATGCTTTGTTTCCTCTGAGTCTAGATGGAGATGCCTGGTGAGGAGCATCCAGCTCGCCATGGCTTCCTCTCCAGCATCAGGGTGTCCATTTCTCAAAGAAGACTCCCACAGTTTAGACCCCAGGGTCCTCCTCCCTCTCCTCCTCCTCCTCCTGCTCCTCCTCGGTCGGTGGGGGGTGACCAGGGTCTCCTCCCCGGTCCCCGAGAGTCGGCTGTCCCCTGGGCTGCGGACGGGACCCCGGCCCCCCCAGGGTGCACCGCGGTCTTCCTGCCAGAGTTTCCACGCCGGAAATTCCCTGCAGAGCAAGACCACATCCAGGTGCAAGTAACCACACCACCGTTTATTTTAAAATATATATAATTATATTGAAAAATAAGATAAAATCAAAAATAACATTAAAATAAATGAATGAATATAAGTGATGTATAACATATTTGGTGTAAAGTAGGCCTGCACGATATCAGCAAAATGTGCGATGTGCGATCACACTGTTCAATATTGCGATGACGATATGACTTGCGATAAATAAGAAAATATTTAAGTTTGCATACAATTCCTGTCTCTTTCAGATTTTTCAGCTTTAATAGATTCCCTGCTTTTAGGTACTCTCAACACTGAATAGCTGATGGTAATTACATTAAAAAAAAAGGGAAAATAATATTCTTGTGCATGCTTTTATTGAAACCCACATAACATTAATTTACATGTTATTGTAAAAATAAATTAAAGTTTCCTTACCCTGCTCTCAACAAAAACAAAAAGTATCTATTGAAATAAAAGAATCTCAGGGGGAAAAGAGCTTAAATAAATAACACAAATAAATTCTGGATTGGATACTGACAGGGTTAAATAATGTCCAAAACATACTCCGTAGTTTGTGGTTTAAAATGTATATGTTAAGGACGAAAATGAAAACATCCCCGCTTAGCAAATGGTATCATCCTCTTCTCACCCCTCCTTCTCCTCTGCACCGCTCCGCAGCCCGACCGTCCAGCGCGACTCACGCAGAGTGAGATCTGTTTAGTTGTAGTGTTGTGAATCAACTCAGTAAGTGCTCCAAAGCTGTCTCACACTTCTTTCCTTTTCCCGAGAGTTGTTCCGATTCCGATACCATATCGGTGAGTGCTGGAGTCCAGGCACCGTTTACCAGTTAGCTCTGTTAGCCCGGTTAGCTCCGTTAGCGCCATTAACGTAATTTACGTAAGTTATTTACGTAACTTACGCAAATTACGTAAGTTATTACGTAAATAACTTACGTAATTTGCGTAAGTTATTTACGTAATAACTTACGTAATTTGCGTAAGTTATTTACGTAATAACACGTAATTTGCGTAAGTTACGTGAATTGCGTAAGTTACGCAATTCACGTAAGTTATTACGTAAATAACTTACGCAAATTACGTAAGTTATTACGTAAATAACTTACGCAAATTACGTAAGTTATTACGTAAATAACTTACGTAATTTGCGTAAGTTACGTGAATTGCGTAACTTACGCAATTCACGTAAGTTATTACGTAAATAACTTACGCAAATTACGTAAGTTATTACGTAAATAACTTACGTAATTTGCGTAAGTTACGTGAATTGCGTAACTTACGCAATTCACGTAAGTTATTACGTAAATAACTTACGCAAATTACGTAAGTTATTTACGTAATAACTTACGTAATTTGCGTAAGTTATTACGTAATAACTTACGTGAATTGCGTAAGTTATTTACGTAATAACTTACGTGAATTGCGTAAGTTATTACGTAAATAACTTACGCAAATTACGTAAGTTATTTACGTAATAACTTACGTGAATTGCGTAAGTTACGCAATTCACGTAACTTACGTAATTTGCGTAACTTACGTGAATTGCGTAACTTACGCAATTCACGTAAGTTATTACGTAAATGACTTACGCAAATTACGTAAGTTATTACGTAAATAACTTACGCAAATTGTGTAAATAACTTACGTAATTCGCGCGTCTTTTCTGGTCCGTCGTCATGGAAACATGAAGCCAGTGGTGCGGCGTTTGGACCAGAGTGAAAACAAACGAAACGACACACATCACTGTATACCACCAGTATGTGTGAAAACAGTCACTGTGGCTTTTTAAATTAATTGTTATTTATTCATAGATTTATATCTGTTATTTTTCAGTTGTCTGACTATCAAACCAGACAATAAAATAAAGTTAAATGTTTTTCTTTTGCTGTATTCATTCATGTTTTACAGAGGATTTAACCTGAACCAGGCTTTGCAACAATAATAATCACATCACATTCATGGGGGCATAGTATATACTAACTCCTAGCGTTACTCTGTGTGTGTGTGTGTGAATGATAAAGTTATTTTTCAATAGACATATTTTTTGTTTTTGTGTGAAAAAAGGGTGGGTGGCAGTGGGACTCATTGGGTGCTCAGCGCCCCTGACGTAGCGTTCTATTTTTGACGCGAGCCGCTGCTGAAACGCATCAATTTAAACACAGCAGACCGACCGGGCAGGAAGTGAAATAGTAAAAGCCATAGAGCATCCGGTCAATTTTCAAAATAAAACCACCCTCCCGATCGAACACGGCCACAAATCGTCGTTTATAACTGACTTTGTCTATAGGCTACAGCACAACACATTAGGACATAACAACAATAAACAACACTAAACACAATTAAACCAGACAAAAAAGTAAACATTTACTATATATCGTCTACCAACTCATGGTAGAAGCACACAAATCTAGGAAAAACGACCAAATCAACAGCAAATCAACTTCTGACAGACAAAGCAACTGCAAGTCAACTTCGGAAAGGCAAAGTAACCTTTTATTTGTTTGTTCTATTTTGACATCTACAAATGGTCTCCTGATTCTCGCGTGGTCTTGTAGTTCTTGCGTGATCCCGCGAATCCTGCCGCCTCGCAGCGCTACGCTGTAGGGGACGTGAGCGTCGCGTTACGGCTGCGTCGCGGTCACCGCTGCTGATCGCTGCCACTCTAGTCAATGAAAGTATTTCCACCGGGCCGCTGCGGAACGTCTCAGCAGCGTCCCAGGAGCGGCGCGCCGCAGCCGCAACGCTATCTTTACGTAGCGTTAATCCTGCAGGAACGTCAGCGAAGCTTGGCGTCATCTGATTGACTAGTGTGTGCATGCATGGCCCCAAATGTCAGAATGCCACGGCGAGTGTGCATGGCGAACTTATCGCATTACAGACCAGCTTTTGCGATGTGTTTATCGCGAACGTTCACATCGCGATGACGATGAAAATTCGATTAATCGTGCAGGCCTAGTGTAAAGTATGAAGTGTTCAAATGAGTCACAGTTATTATTTCTATATATGCTGAAGATCCTGGGCTTCGTGGCCAAAGGGTCCTTCGGCCCCATCCTGAAGGTGAAGGACAAGTTCACCCAGAAGACGTACGCTGTCAAGGTAACTCTTCCAGCACGTATTTATAGACGAACGTGAGCTGAATGAAGAAACGGTCTCCATTAACGCCGTGATCACCACACCCAGGTCCTACCCAAGGCCGAGGTTTTGGAGAAAGGTGCTCTGCAGCAGACGAAGGAGGAGGTCATCATCCAGGTCAGGTTTGTTGATGTTGAGGTTTCCTTCGCTCTCACTCACTTTGACGAGACCAGTGAGGGTCTTCTTGTGGTCCTTGTGTAGTTGAACCGGGAGGGCATGGCGTTAACGCTGCACGGCAGGGTCAGGGGTTCGATTCCCACCGCATGCATCCGCTCATGCTAAGGATGTATCCGCTCGCAGATGCTATATTAAATCTTTCTCCAGCTGGTATGAATCCTGTTCAATAGAGGATTCAGGAAGCTCCCTGTTATCGCTCCTCAATATACTGACGGCTGTCCTCTGCTGTGTGCATTTCAGCGGCAGCACAAACACACATTTATCCACAATCTGCAGGACTGCTGGCAGACCCAACGGCATCTCTTCATTAGTGAGTGTACAGATGGCTACGTTAGGTATTCCTCCCCCGTCTCGTGCCCCTTTTTTCAGTTTGTGACGTCCCTTTTGACCCCCATGGATATAAAACAGTTGTCCTTCCTTCACAGTAATCTAGTGGGCCTGGTAGTTTGGGTCTACTTGTGTTGTACCGCATAGATCAGCTGCCCTTCTCGCTGGGATGTTGGGATCGGTTACACTGCCACCTGTTGGAGGAACAGGGTAGTGCGCTCGCACCCCAGTAGTGACAGTAGATCTGTGTCTCCTGCAACCTTGGTTTTCTTTGTTTTATCACATTTGCGTTTTGCTCTGTTGCTAAACCAGAGTTTGTGCAGTAATGGATCAACCTTGGACAAAAGTACAATGTGAAGTGCATATTAGGCCTTTAACTTTAAAATTCACACACTGTTGGGACAATGTTTTCCTTGGTTGAGCTGCATGCAGCATGCACTGTGGTGATCGTGTCATTTTAACTTCTCCTTTATTTTCTTCACACATACTTAGTCCCAGAAGGGCCCACTCAGGTACTTCCTACTCTGTGTGGTCCATCTATTTTAAAGGCGTGACCCCCCCCCCCCCCCCCCCCCCCCTGTATCTCCTGCATCTTCTGCTCCCCAGTGTGTGACTACTGCAGTACTGGGGACCTACATACCTACTGGCTGCTAAGCGACCACTTTGAAGAGGATGACGTTCGCCTCTTCGCTGCCGAGCTGGGAAGTGCAGTAGGTTTGTGTTCCTGTGGGATTCAATCTATAGACTTTGTATTGCTTGATATTTCAAAAAGTATTTTAGTTTTTACCTTAACGAGGAAATGAGATGGTCACTGCTTTTCTATTTGTTTACCCTTTTCTATAGGATTCCTGCATAATTTAGGGATCATCCATAGGGATATAAAGGTAAGAATAAAGTTTTGTATAAGAACTTATTAAAGCTATTATTATGGGTTACTGTTGTATGACTATAATCTATAAAATCTGTCAGAATCTATAAATTCGGTCAATTTGCAATGTTGTTCTCTTTTCAGATGGAAAACATTCTCCTGAGTGACCAGGGTATGTTCATCTACGTCACCTGAATAAACATATACAGATATGCATATTATATATATTTTATAGAGTCACGAAACACAGAGCTATCAGGTCAATCAATCAAATCAATTCAATGATCCGAACCGTATACATTCGTATCTTTAAACTAATGTACTACACTCCTCCTGTTATAATATCCACAATGGTAACGCTGTGTCTTCCTGAATCCAAGGCCATCTCCGGCTGGCTGATTTCGGCCTGTCTCGCCACCTGGGACGCGGAGGAAAGGCCTTCACCATATGTGGGACTATCCAATACATGGGTACGCGCTTTTAATTAGTGGAAAATCTAACACTCTGTCGCCCGCAGCGGTGATTCTCAACTGACGGCTTGTTGTGACCCATAAGTGGATCGCGAGGGCGTTTTGAGCGGGTCCCAGAGCGCATGCCAAACCTTAATCTTTAGAAAGAAGCGCATGAATGAACTAATGTTTCAATGTTAATTCATGTTTCAACGGCTTACTATTTCGTCGAGTTCAGCCCCAATTGGTGCAGCTTTTTGTTCGCTCCATCTTTTTAACAGTACATGAAGGCATTCTTGATTTCTGCAATATTGGTAAATAGATATTGTCATTATTTTTGGGTCGTGACTTAATGACTTATGAAACATATGGGTTCTGAGGCCAGACCAGTTGAGAACCACTGGTCTACATGTATACAATGGAAATGGACCCAAATCTCACGTATTGAACGCCCCCCTCAGGTGAAACACGGGTGTCCTCCATGAGTTATCTAGTTCAGTGTTTGCATTTCCCTAGAGGTGACATTTCAAAAAATAAAATATGGAAATATGTCAACAGTGAGGAGACATTTTTTTTGTGATTTGAAAAAATATATATTCAACTCTCAAACAATGGCAATGTATCTCCATCCCTGTTTGTCTGTTTCGGCCTGCATGCCTGTCTAACAATAACCATCAAATTGTTAATGTTCACACATGCAGGGGAGAAGGCGGTACACAATACTTCATAGGCATTGAAATGATTCAGGGTTACAGGTGAAAGGTCGCCGAGACCACTGATCCCAGTTGATGCCAGTAAAGTCCGGTAGCTTAAGAGATCTGACAGGATGTGATGCGTGAGACCAGACCCAATTACCCAATAGGCTGCCTGGTGGTTGTTGTGGTTGTTTTGGTGTCTGCAGCTCCTGAGGTCCTGGGCGGGGGTCCCTACAGCCACGCAGCAGACTGGTGGTCCCTGGGCATCACCTTGTTCTCCTTAGCGGCAGGAAAGGTACACTCACTTCCTGATACCGCTATTTAGCGTCATAGTATTTAGTCGTTGAGCAGACGCTTGTATCCAATGTGACTTGCAGTAAATTGAGATACAAGGAGCAGGGGATTACCTGTAGGCAACTTGCTCAAGGATGCCTACAGGTTAGGCTGCGGACATTGGAGAATTGAACCCAGTACCTTTTGGCTGGGAGTCAAACACCCCATCTACTACACTCTCCCCAATGACAATGACGATAATAACAATAGCAATTACGATTTTTGTCAGTCTTTCTAGTTACCGAAGTTACTCTCCCTAAATAAATATCCTAAAAACCATAAGTAGCAGTAAGGTCTTACATTACTAATTACATCTCTAATACATATTATTTAGATGAATATAATATACATTGTTTGTTATTGTTATAGCCATGCCATGAGTGTGTGTGTGTGTGTTATTGCGTGTGTAGTTCCCGGTGGCTCCAGAACCAGACCACTGTCACATGCTGAAGAAGGTCAGAGAAAGTCCTTACGACGTCCCGGAGACGCTCAGCTCTGCTCTCGCCCTCCTGATCACTGAGGTCTGCACCGTCTGCTACACGCTCTTAGTGTGAAAGTTATTTTTCTTTTAAATGATTGTTTTGTTTATTATGATTATCCTTTAAATGTCTGTCTTCATAATGTAGTTCCTGTCTATGTGAAGCCGTCTGAATGGCCTGTTTGAAGGGTGCTCTATAAATAAACCCGCCTTGCCTTGCCCTTAGCTCCTGTGTAAGGACCCGACAAACCGCCTTCGCAACCTGGACCGCTTTAAGAGCCAGAACTTCTTCTACGGCACCTCGTTCGACCCCATGCTGCTCCAGAAGTCCCCGGTGGAGGTCGTCCTGAAGCTCAGGGACCATCCGGACCGTGCGGCGAAGGCCATGAGGGGTCTCTCGCCGTCGCAGGATTTCTTCCTTAACTTTGACAGTGATCAGACGCTGAGGTCTCTCACCACCACCCCGACCGACCTGTCTCCCACCCTGGCCCATGTGGACCAGAACCAGGTCAACGCTGGAGCGCAGATTTATAGAGCGTGAAACAGTAAGGGCCTGGATAGTGAGGCCTATGTTGGCGGTTTCTATAGTAAACCTGTGAGCCCAGTTTTCAGTATTATTACTTAGTTGTGACCGACTTTACTGTCTTACCTAAGTTGGGTAGTTACCATGTAAGTACTCTGACTCCATTTAAATATTATATTGTTTACATTACATTGTCATTTTTGGGAACATTTTTAATTGGATTTTCTTACCACAGTTATCTGATGTGATTTTAGACCCATTGAGAATGGACTTTTTGGCTGGCTGTCACTAAATCTTTTTATCAGTCTATGCATATGTAGGCCTACATATGCTATGTATTTACAAATTGTACCATATGCTAACAAATACCAAAAACCTCTGTACCTTCTCCAGAGACCAAAGTGCTGACACATGTACTGTACTTTTGCTCAATAACAGTTGCCTGGAGCTCTGCTTTCTCCGGTTTGTTGACTGTGTGGATAAGCACGGCCGGCGAAGGGCACAGGAGACATTATGACCTCGGGTTCGCTGGACATTCGGCCCAACGCGGTGGTAAGATCACCAGATCCAAACACAACACCCGGCTAGGATCCAGGCTTTTAATGTGGCGTACACTGAGACAGGAAATCAGGCTTTTAATGTGGCGTGCTGAGACAGTCAGCGGGACGGCCCTGCATGTCCACACAGTCTGGAAGTCAAATGTAAAACCTGTGGTGGCCTTCTCCTCTCTGTTGTGTCTGTCTCTCTGCCCGTCTCACTGGACACGGCTAGGGGAGGTGTTTACTGTCAGTTGTCCTTAACCTTGGTTAATAAATAATTATTGTACGGCCCCAGGGGTGGCTGGGCCTGTTCATTTGTAAGGGAATCCCTTATCCCCGTCTCATATTGCAGACAGTGTAGTTTACCATTGAAGTGGAGTATTTATCATTAAATGATACTTTATTTCAATTGAACTGTTCCTCTGTTGGCAATAACTTTCATATATAACTTGATATATATTCACGGGATGAGAAACTAAGATAAATCAGATGGTTCAGATCGCCTTCACTTCATGCACACTCTCCTACACCACCTCCAGGAGGAGAACGACCCAGTTCCTCCTTAATAGGACACAAAAACCAGGACTCGCTCCAACTCATCATTAGACGTTTTTAATTAGGTACAAAGGAAAAAAAAGGTAGTGCCCCAGTGGAGAGGGCCCGATATAAACCGCTGCTGTCCCTTCCTCTATCTCAGGCGGGTCCGCGTCTCCACAACGGTGCGTATCGTGAGGGAACCACCTCCATCCGTTCTGACATTGAGATCCCGCTTCAGGCCCCTGTCTTAGACAGGTCCGCCGGGTCTCTGTGATGGCGCTGGTAGCAGCCTCTGGTCCAGTGGCCCATATCCAGTCCCACAGACACACTGACCCACTGTCGTGAATGGAGAGCAGAGCGGCTCTGAGATGTCTTGCAACACTGCACTTCAGAGCCAAAGTGAAGTTTATTGTATTATCCCAATATATCTGCAGCCCATCAAGCAAGATGCTTGTAATACTAATTAAAATGTAAAAAATATATAATAATATAAAGAGATTCACGTGCTGTAGCACCGTTTTGATGTATGTTATACTGTATATTACACTTTGATTTATATGCACATATTATTTAATTCTACATTTAATTACACATTTTGTATTTATTTATATAAAATGTGTTGATTATCCCTACGCTCAATATGATACAAGTCATACTAGTGTGAAGTCACATGCATGTTTACACGTACAGAGCTTACTTTATTACTTTATTTTCTCTACACCATCACTGCTGTTATTTTCATTTTAAACCGGCTGGATCCCTCACAGTCGGCGCTGCGGCATGAAGCCACTGAGCACCGAGTCTCTCCGCTCTCCTGTGGATTTTAGGGTGAGGATCAATTTATCAGGGGAATTAAAAACTTTGCCCAGGGCACATTTCCTCTAATTAAGATAAAAATAGCTAAGCGGTACGGTTGGATGCTAAAATGAGGTTACTTTATGGGGGTGTAACAGAAAGAATATACACAGAGGACCCTAATGTGATCCCACTGGGCTTTTAAAATGTTTATCGTACAATTAGATGTAAGATCTTTTTTTTTTTCTTTTCTTAAAAACATTTGAGTTGGTGTGTGTTTTTACTAATGTCAGTCGAATTACAGCATTAATAAGACATGGCTAGACTACTTTGCGCAACTTTTCACACAAATACATTGGAATGATTCATCAAAACTCATCCTATGGTCCTGGCTCAACTGGTGAGCATGGTAGTAACATTGCAAGGGTTAGGGGTTCGATTCCCACTGGGACCACCCAAGCTAAAAATGTTTGCACTCCCGGTATTGTAAGACATGGCTTTGGATAAAAGCGTCCACCAAATGCCGTGTGTATCCTCATTTCTGAAATCTGTATTACGTAATGTGGGTGTAACGCGGGTGTGTAACCCCGCCCAGGGGCGTCGGCTTGTGGGGTCTGACACAGTTACCGTGGATACAAACTACATCTGCCAGGAGCCTGCGCCAGTGTCCTCTCATCAGCCCACGCCACCGATCAACTCTGACAGTCTGGTAAGACCGTTTACTCTTTAACATTATTTTCATGTACTGGAAACCGTTGTTTGTTTAGTTTGTTTATTCAATGGACCTTTAAGTCATTCAAACTAATAGACAGATACACTACTATTTTATGAGTTAAAAGTTTATAATGGATAACTGTGATTTATTTTCTATGTTATGCTTTCGGGAGTTGCAATAAAACATTTTACAGCGGCCGAAACTCAGTGACACCTTTTGGATATACAAATACTTTTTTTTTTATATCCTTAATTTTGTACAAGCAATGACTTTGCTCCCAAGCCAAGGCAAAATAATATAATTTTATGATTTCAAATAATGAATCCATTTGGGAAAAACTTTTTATTGCTACTTTACTAGTTCATACGTTTAAGGTTTAAGTATGATAATAAGGTTTAAGTAAGATTCATATTCAGTAACTAATGTTATGTATTGCCTTTAATTATACGAAATAAACCATGGGACATTGTTTTAATATCAACATGCTTATAAGTGAATTGTATTCCATGTATGTATGTATGTATGTATGTATGTATGTATGTATGTATGTAGCTGAACCTGTTTTATCATCGCAGCATATGGGTTAGCTGTGTGAGCAAACAGCACACATACTTCTGAATAACGGACCGTTGCTACGGACGCTATTACCAACCATAGAATCTAACAAACTATTTTTTTTATCGGAATCATTTTTAAATCAATAAAATCATTTTTTGTTTTTATATTTTGTGTCAAATTATGATTTATTTTGTAACTAGCCGTTCATGTCGGGGTCCTGCATCCCCGTCGGGGTTTGTTTTGCGCTACTGTCCGGCTCGCTGTACATCATCCCTTACATCATTCACCATCACACTCCTCCATGCTAAACTTTTTCTGTGTTTCCTAGCGCAGATTGTGCGGCCGTCTGCTCAGCATGACGCACCAGTTCCCTGCGCTGTCTGCCGCGCAGAAGAAGGACCTCCATGACACGGCGCTCCGCATCGTCGCTCCAGGGAAGGGCATCCTGGCTGCCGATGAGTCCGTCGGTCTGTAAAAGTCCCCGTAGCACAACACGTATATTTCAGTATTACATGGAAACTCAATGTAGCACAGTGGGCAGGGGGGCGTAGAGCCGAGCTGGAGCGGTCGACTCCCATCCGGAGGGCAGTGGGGTTCGATCCCCTGTGTCCTCCACAGTCTGATCCTTTGTGGCATGAATCTCAATTCACACAATTCACAAAGACACACTCTTTCGATCAACTTCACATATTGAGTCATTTAGCAGACACTGTGGGTCACTTTGGATAATGACTTCCACTGTCTGCCTTATTGAATGTCATTCAACAAAAGAGTGTGTCCCCCAAAAGTGAAACAGCAGTGTGAGACGATTCAGTGTGGACAGTCTGAGGTGATCTCATGAAGAGTCTTCCATGGGAGGGGGGTTGATCCGGTGTCTCTGTCCCAACAGGCAGCATGGCCAAGCGGCTGGCCCAGGTGGGAGTGGAAAACACGGAGGACAACCGGCGCCAGTACCGGCAGATTCTGTTCAGCGCCGACGAGCGCATCAACGGCTGCATCGGCGGAGTGATCTTCTTCCACGAGACGCTGTACCAGCACTCTGACAGCGGCGTGCCCTTTGTCAAGATGATCAGGGACCGGGGCATCATGATCGGTGTCAAGGTACGCACACGCACACACACACGTGCACACGCGCACACACACACACACACACACACACACACACACACACACACACACACACACACACACACACACACACACACACACACACACACACACACACACACACACACACACACACACACACTGTTGGGTTGGGTTAAAGTTGAGGCTTTTTTTTTTACTGTGAATACAGTAAAAATACAGTAATGGCTAATAGGAAGGAATAAACTACCAGCTGAACTGAAATCAGCCCCAACTGTGAACATTTTTAAATCCAGGTTAAAAACACTTCTCTTCTCCTGTGCTTATGACTCATTCAAAGCACTTTAAATTTTAATCTTTCATTTGCACTGCCCTTTTAAATCATTATTTTATGCTGCTCTATTATAGTATTTTATTTATTTCTCTTTCTATTCTTCTGTAGTTGTTTTTATTTTATTTTTTTATTTCAATTCTTACTGTTAAATGTTTGTTTTATGTAAAGCGCATTGAGTTGCCATCGTGTATGAAATACGCTATAAAAATAAAGCTGCCTTGCCTAATAGGGGACCTTTGTTAAGGGGAAATTATTTCCTCTTTTTTTAATGGTGGTTAAAGGAAAATAAAAGTCTATGACAATACATTTAAACAAAACAGTCACTGGAATAAATAAACAACAAAATAAAAGTTTAATATATATACAGTCTATATATATATATATATATATATATATATATATATATATATATATATATATATATATAACTATCCTTTTGTTCTCAGGTGGACAAGGGTGTTGTTCCATTGGCTGGCACTAGTGGGGAAACCACCACACAGGGTAACATTACATTTATTCATGTGTTTTTTTGTGTGTCTGTTTTTCTTGTTTCAATCTTTCTTTCTTCCTTCCAGATGATGATATTATCTCTAATATACCAGAGACACACGTTGTTTAAATGTCTCTCGTGTTTCCCCTCTCTCTCCAGGCCTGGACGGGCTGTCCGAGCGCTGTGCTCAGTATAAAAAAGACGGCGCCTCCTTCGCCAAGTGGCGCTGCGTGCTCAAGATCAGCGACACCAACCCGTCCCGCTTGGCCATCGAAGACAATGCTAACGTCCTGGCCCGTTACTGCAGCATCTGCCAGCAGGTGAGGAGCGCTCGCTGATATATCCCGTAGCGGTTTAGCTCGGGTAGAAAGCTAGAGGGACGGTACTAGAGCAAACGATCGTCATCCTCATACATGTGCTTTTCCTCTCCTCGCAGCATGGAATAGTGCCCATCATCGAGCCGGAGCTGTTGCCCGACGGAGATCATGACCTGAAGCGTTGCCAGTATGTCACCGAGAAGGTAGGCTCCCTTCACGTTCTGCTCATCTTCTCTCAGAATCAGAATCAGAAATAATTTATTAGGGAAATTGTGTTTGTCACAGCAGCTCCCAAACGGCAAGTCAGACAGAAAATGCCAAGAGAAGAGAAAACGTTTGAACACTAACACAAATAGTAACATCAAAAGAAAAAAATACTTGAGCACTATACACTTTAAACTCTAACGCGGATACCGGTACTGTGTGACACCGAGGGATAAGCAGTCCAAGTCCAAGTCCGCTGCAGCGCTGCCATGTTCAGTGTGTTTGTGTTCCAGGTCCTGGCTGCGGTCTACAAGGCCATGTCCGACCACCACGTGTACCTGGAGGGCACCCTGCTCAAACCCAACATGGTCACCCCCGGACACGCCTGCTCCACCAAATACAGCCCAGAGGAGGTCGCCATGGCGACCGTCACCGCCCTGCGCCGCACCGTTCCGCCGGCCGTGACAGGTCGGCATCACCCCCCCCCCCCCCCCCCCCCCCCCCCCTAGAGGGAAACCCACAACTAAACAAAGACTCCTTTGTGTTATTATATTTCGCCGTAAAGTAATGTATTTCCCCATTTTGTCCCTCTTTCCCAGGAGTGGCTTTCCTCTCGGGAGGGCAGAGCGAGGAGGAGGCCTCTGTGAACCTCAACGCCATCAACACCTGCCCCCTGGCCAAGCCCTGGATCCTGAGCTTCTCGTACGGCCGCGCGCTGCAGGCGTCCGCCCTGCGCACCTGGCGGGGCCACAAGGAGAACCAGAACGCCGCCACGGAGCAGTTCATCAAGAGGGCAGAGGCAGGTGTCACCGTCTGGCTTCAGCCAGGAGGCAGCGTAGTGTAGTAGCGGCTCGGGTTCTCCCAGCCAAAAGGCGGCGGGTTTAGACCCCCCCCCCCCACGTCCACAGTCTACCTGTAGGCGTCCCAAAAGCAAGAGATGTACGACATGCGCGATGATGACATGTATATGGCCTATGTCAATGTACTGTAAGGTGCTTTGGATAAAAGCTTAATAGAGCGGTGCAGGGCTGACGTATTTTTGTAGGCCAACCCGGAAGTTAGCGTCGCCCTGCGTTCCCATGACAACAAGCCAATGGGGTTTTTCCCATTGGATTTTGCATTATTGCAGAAAATAAGCTCTGTGGCAAACAAAAGTTGATGATACTCACATGTTTTGTTAAGCAAGATAATATTCACCAAGGAACACTACTTTTATGATTTTTGAAGCGTAAATGCAATCGCCAGAAGTTTTTTAAGACACGTAAAAGCTTCAAAATTCACGACTGGGGTATTTACTGACGTATCTTATGTCATAGACCAAAAGGTGTCCATCTCTTAAGCTTGTGTTAAAACCACAGACCTTATTTCAGGCGTCTAACCAAAAACCCATTCAGAAAACCTGTTGACTTCGAGACGAGGGAACCGGAAGTGCCAAAATGCTAAAGGATTTCCGGGTTTTAAGACTCATTCCCGCACCGCTCTATAGTAAATATAGCTGCAGATATCGTCTACCTGAGACGGTGTGAGCGTTGCCGATCGATATTTGTGACACGTGTGGGTATTGTGTGTTTTCTGCCCGTAGGTGAACAGTTTGGCGTGTCAGGGGAAGTATACCGGTGGAGAAAACGGCGGCGAGCGCGGACAGCACCTGTACGGGCCCAGTCACGCGTACTGAGCCGCCGGGAAACACCGCCATGTTGTTTCGCCACACTACCACACTGCTGCATGGCCAACCGCCGCCACCCTGTAAACTATTCAACAAGATGTTTCACTGTGGCACTTTAGTTGTTTCCATACTTTAGCGAATAGCGCGGCTCACACTGGCCACCGATGGTTTGATGAAAACTGACATTGATGTTTTTAGATTGTGATCCAAGGACAATGAGAATTAGGCTCTTGATTTTCCCATTTGGTTGTGTGTCTGAAAGCATGCATGATCATAATTATATTTTCCTGATGACTATTGTATGGATATAAATGTTGCGTTATGAATAGTTTACCCTTTTTACATCCATAACATTATAGTGTAGATCTAAATAATGTAGGGAAATAGCAACCACTGATAATGCAATGGTGCCACAACTGTCTTGTTGTGGATTATTTGTGTATCGTAACTATTTAATTTATGGAACTGGACGCGGTTAAATATTTAGCAGATTTTGCAAGCTTAATATAATTGATGATATCCATGTGCACCTGACAACAAAACAATAAAGAAATTCACTAACATTATACAGCTGTGTATTATTGGTTGCTGGGTCGCGTTACATGAATAATGCTGAGACTAAACACCATGGTTTATAATGTTTATAGTGTTTTACCAAAAGTATACATTCCCCTGTGTGTGGAGGACTTTTAATTACAAAGACACGTGTATTTAGGCAAAATAATCCCGGTCGACAGTTTGAGAAATAGTGGGCCTACATGAAAAGCATTGACGTTCTCTGAATGAATTAATATATAATAACTATGTTCTACCACTATATAATAACTATTTTCTACCACTATATAATAACTATTTTCTACCACTATATAATAACTATTTTCTACCACTATATAATAACTATTTTCTACCACTATATAATAACTATTTTATACCACTATATAATAACTATTTTATACTACTATATAATAACTATTTTCTACTACTACTTTATTGCACTCCTTTAACTACATTGTGATAAACAATCACACAGCACCCGCCCTCTGAACAACAGACGCCTTAATTGCCAACAGCACCTCTCCCAATTAGTGAACTACTTTGTTCGGCGGAAGCGGCGGAAGCGCTCCACCCCCCCCCCCCCCCCCCCCCCCTCCCCTCCCCTCCCACCACACGCACGTCCGGAATTCATGAACTCCAAGAAGAAGAAGAAGAAGAAGAAGACGCGCGGTTACTGAACGGAAGCGGGCAGGCAGCGCGCGGCGGCGGGAGGAGGATCGGCTCTCTTCTTCTTCTTCTCTCTTCTTCTTCGTAGTAAAAACGTAGAGCGCGTGCGGTGGTTCGCTTCCGTCTCGTGCTGCTGCTGCGGTTGCGTCGAAAAGACCGCGATCTGATCCGACCCCGCGCGCCACATTATTATTATTTATTATTATTACCGGTATTATTAGCAGTAGCATTAACAGTAGCATTCGCTCGCGCGCCCCGCCAGATAACAACAAATCAGCTTAGCTTCTTTTTTTAAATATATATATATATTAATATTTTTTTGTTTGGGGGGGGAGGAGGGGAGAGAGGGGGGTGTGTGTGTAGTAGTAGTAGTACTTAGAGCTAGGCGGCTAGGCTAGCTAGCTAGCTGGAGAGCGCAATGTCGGGGGGCGTAGTGCGAGGCCCCGCGGGGAACAACGACTGCCGCATCTACGTGGGCAACCTGCCGCCGGACATCCGCACCAAGGACGTGGAGGACGTCTTCTACAAGTACGGCGCCATCCGCGACATCGACCTGAAGAACCGGCGCGGCGGCCCGCCGTTCGCCTTCATCGAGTTCGAGGACCCCAGGTAACGTAACGGATAACGTAACGCGCTTGTGCTAGCGTGCTAGGCTAGGCGCTAGCGTGCTAGGCTAGGCGCGGCGAGCCGTGTCGCGTGGCTAGCTTCCAACTCGTACGGTAAGGGTACTCAAGGGGGGGGGGGGGGGTTGTATATGGCGCGCTTTTTCATTGTTATCTGCTAAAAAAAAACACATTGACTTGGTGCTGTTGTGCGTGTTTGTGTGGGTGTGCGTGCGTGCGTGCGTGCTGTACACGTACACACACACAGCAGCAGTTTGCACACGTGAGCATGCTAGTTGCATTGTTGTGGGCATGGACGTGCAGCGTTGCAGCGGCGGGACCCCGTGGCGTGTGATTTCCAGTGGAAATAGTTTGCCGTGCAAGTGCACGCTGCAAAAGCACACAAATGAATAGAATAAAATAAAATGCTTAAGAAGTGGTTACGCTTTTAATTGCATGTTGTATGTGCATGGTCATACGTGCACGTGCATGCGTGCATGTATGAATGGAGAAGGTGGATTAGCTAACATGGCTGACGGTGTTGGGATACAGGATGGGACGTGCGGCCAACAATTCAACGCCTCGTTTGAAAAGTTGCCGCCGCTGGGGGTGGTGGTGGTGTCTGCTGTGCGTCATTGTCCCTGTACCCTTTCTCTCCTCCCCCCCCCACCCACAGGGACGCGGATGATGCGGTGTATGGACGCGATGGCTACGACTACGACGGCTACAGACTGCGTGTTGAGTTCCCCCGGAGCGGCAGGGGTTCGGGGAGAGGAGGTGGAGGCGGCGGGGGAGGAGGTGGTGGTGGTGGAGGCGGCGGAGGAGGAGGAGGAGGAGGATTTGGCGGTGGAATCGGTGCTCCCAGGGGCAGATATGGGCCTCCGTCCAGGCGCTCCGAATACAGAGTCGTTGTCTCCGGTAAGAGGGCGCAATGAACGACCTTTTGTTCAACTCCGTAGGCGGCTGGAGTCGCCATGCTGTTTTTCTTCTTTCTTCTACTTTGTCTTGAGTTTAGCAGGAGCTGTTGTAGTCGGATGATCACACCCCCCTGTTCATCAATTAAAATCTGTAGTTGTAGTAATTTAACACAAAAGGAATGGACCACCCGGAGTAATCTTGAACATGCAAGGTATAGGAACTGACTAAGACATTTTTATGTTGATCTGACCTTTTCACTTCCTGGAAAAGTAAATTGCTGACTAAGCTTCACAAATGGACACTCGCGTTTTCACCAATGGACTTTGGTTTGTGTGGCTCACATTATCTTGCACTGTTGAAATGAACCTAACATGTTTGATGCAATAAACATGTTGCTCTAAAAATGTAATGATTGATTTAGAGTTCTTAATGTGTGTGTGTGTTGTGTGTGTGTGTGTGTTTTGTGTGTGTGTAGGTCTCCCCCAGAGTGGCAGCTGGCAGGACTTGAAGGACCACATGCGTGAGGCTGGGGATGTGTGTTATGCAGACGTGTTCAGGGATGGGACAGGCGTGGTCGAGTTTGTGCGCAAAGAAGACATGACGTACGCCGTGAGAAAGCTGGACAACACCAAATTCCGCTCCCATGAGGTATGTGTACCGATTTGAGTGACAATATGGATCATAGTTTATTCCCCCCGTTTTCTTTTTGAAGGTAAGTGCCTTCACGTCTGCGCGCTGACCGGAAATGCCCCCTTAACCGGCGTCTTCTTTGGTGTTCTCAATGCAGCACAAGGGGGTTGGGTTGCTCAAAGCTAAGTTCTCCTTTGTCTACCAGGGAGAGACCGCGTACATTCGCGTGAAAGTCGACGGTCCCCGCAGCCCAAGCTATGGCAGGTCCCGGTCCCGTAGCCGCGGCAGTCGCAGCAGGAGCCGCAGTCGCAGTCCCAGCCGCAGTCGCAGCAACTCCCGCACCAGAGGCAGAGGATCGCCCCGCTACTCGCCCCGGCACAGCCGCTCTCGCTCCCGCTCCTAAATCTTTTCCATCGCAAGTGTTTCTGCTTTTGTTTTTTTCTTCTTCCCCATTTGAACCCCCCCCCGTACCCCCTGTTCTCTCTCTCTCCCCTCCCCCCCCCCCCCTGCTGTTTTTACCTCTTGAGTTTTTCTCCAGATGTCAACTGTTTTTAATTTTTTTGCATTTCGTGTCGATTTATTTGGATGATCTTGGTATGTAGGTGTATCAACCCCCCCCTCCTTACCAGCTGCTTTGTCCATTGGTTTTTGCCCCCTCCCTTTGTGTTTTTGTTTTTGTTTACCAGTCTTCTCAAAATTTGCAACGTTAAATTGTGCTGTGATCAAGTTCAAAAAGGTTGAGTAACTTGCACTCAATGTTTTTGAAAATGTTGGAAAGTTGCGTTTTTTTTAATTTTGTGGGGGAGGTTGTGTTGGACAGGAGGGATGTGGTCCCAGTGCTTAACTGTATTTTACCCTTGTGTCTTCCTTTAGACATCTGAAGATAAGGATTAAAGAATGATTTGGAATAAAACCATTGTGGAGCACATGTCATTTGTATGGTCAGGATAGGACATCTAATTGAGGAGCAGGAGGAGTCAGGTCGAGGCGATGGTACGCTTCCTATTCCATTGAGGTTTTCACTGGTGTCTTTATTTTTCTTGAAGCTCAATGTGCTGTGCATTGTTTTTTTTCTTAGCTGCTACTCTGGTCATATGCCAGGTAGTACTTTGTCCACATGTGACATTATGCCACCTTTTGTTACCTTTTTATGGTCACATGTAGTCTAAATTGTTCAGCTTTTTCCCCCTGGGATAATTGAATCCCTTAAAAATATTTCCATCAATTGAGGTGTTTGGTGCTCATTGGCATTTTCCTTAAACAATGTCTGTCATGAGTGATCATAAAAAAAAAAAATGGATTAGGCCCAAATCTGACATTTATTCTAACAGTTTCCTCTGATTTTCTTCCTGGTATTTCAAGGTTTTGATTGGAGGAGTGGCTCAGTGGATCCCAATCCTTGGAGCTGGATGAGTGGATCGATTTTAGGGAAGGGATAGGCAAGGATGGATGCTTGGAACGGGATTCGTTTTCCAGGAATCAAATGAGTTAAGAACTAATTATGGAGTCCCAGAGCAACTTTTTTTTTGAATAGCCTATCTTAATTTTTTTTATCGATACGGCTTTATTTACAAGGAAAAACGAAACAGGAGGACCAGGAAGGTGGATCACGGGATGGAATCGTAGATGCCTGGTATGAGGGATGTCAAATTGGGTGGGTTTGGGATGTCATTCGGGTAGTAGTGTGTATCTTTGCCTAATTTACTTTTTTTTTCTCTTAGCATTTTCAATAAAAAAACTTTTTAAAACGTGCATCCGTTTGGAGTGGCTTGTGTTATTGTGGAGCGGGTCCAAATGGAGTGGTCCATGAGGGGTGGGTGGGGGTAACTGCCATGTCACTGATGAGGTATCTGGCATCACCAGATTGTGTGTATGGGGGGAGTGGGGAAACAAACATAACCACATTTTCAGAAAAAAAACCCAGAAAATTATATTTTCTGATGATTTTCTTATATATGACAATATATATATATTTTTTTTAACCATGGCCACATGCGTTTTCATTATAAACTACTGACAATAACTACCCCCCCCCCATCCCTGGTTCTGTTGTATTATCAATGATGCATTGTGGGTTGAAATAAGATGCTGGCGGACGGCGGCAGGAGGAGAGCGCGAGCTCCTCGGCCAATCAGGGGAGGCGCAGTGCGAGGCGGAGGAGGGCGGGCGGAGGACCTCGTAAAGCCCAGCAGCACCACAGACCAGACCACACTACCTACATGGTCCCTGCCACGAATCTGGAGGCGTATTGTATCAGCCGTCGGTAAATCACCGCAAATCCCGGCCTCCTCCTCCTCCCCCCCCCACCTCCACAGAGTCCAGTCCGGTCCAGTCCAGTCTAGTCCAGTCCGGGTCCAGAGGTGAGTGTGTCGTCGGCCTGGCTGCTGCGCCGCTGCACCCCGACGCAATTTGCATGGTTGCACGTCTCGTTTTTTGGTTTGGTCTCTCTCTCTCCCATGGGCTCTCTTTTCTCCTCCTCCTCCCCCTCCAACCCTTAATGGCGGTTAATTATCGTTGTGTTTTTTAACACCCCGTTGTTGCCGTGAGTCATTATGTCCGATGGCAGTTGCGCACGGTTTGTAACTACTAGTGATAACGGAGCCATGAGGAGGAGGAGGAGCGGTCTGTCCTGGGGGGGGGGGGGGGGGGGGGGAGACCTGTCCGTACTGCGGAGGGATTTGGCCAAGTAATGTAACTCCACCTGGGTCAGGTTTCAGAGACCCGTCCGTCTGTGTGTGCGCGCGACGCCCATGGGCCCGCAATTATCCAAGGGGAGGGGGGGGGGGACTATTAAAAAAAAAATACAATTAGTTGCCTAGTTGTGGATCAAAATCATCTCCATCATCCTCATCCTCATCACACATTTTACAAATGGTTGATTTATGCCATGTGGTCTGTCTCATGCCCGCTTGTTTGTGTCTCCCCCCCCCAGCAGCAGCAGCAGCAGCCATCACCATGACCGACAGGAAAGCCGTGATCAAGAATGCAGACATGTCCGAGGACATGCAGCAGGACGCCGTGGACTGTGCCACCCAGGCCATGGAGAAGTACAACATCGAGAAGGACATCGCGGCGTACATCAAGAAGGTGAGGAAGATGATGGCCATGGGGGGGGGGGGGCCATGTCTCCATGTCTCCCGCTGGGCTGCATCTAAGATGACTGCCTTCTGTGGTGTGTGTCGCCACGGACGGCTCTGCAGGGGTTTTGTTAAAAGCGTGGGGACACGACACTAGACTACTACTACTACTACTACTAACCCCCGACTAACCTTTTCTCTGATCTCTCTTAGGAGTTTGATAAGAAGTATAACCCCACCTGGCACTGCATCGTCGGGAGAAATTTTGGCAGCTATGTCACCCACGAAACAAAGCATTTTATTTACTTCTACCTGGGCCAGGTGGCCATCTTGCTCTTCAAGTCTGGCTGATGGGTTGCACTGAAGCAGTGAGTTCCTCTACGTGTAACTTTAGCAAGAATGCACTGGTGGCTGATGTCTCCCATACACAAATAACGACATACCATATTGATGCAAACCAGCCATGCGCAATTGCATGGACTTCACACTATTTAATATGTATGTTAAAGTAAGTTTACTTTTCACTAGTTGCCATTTGAATGCAACTGAGGTAGTTTTGTTAATGTTATTGAACCTAGGTCTAACAGGATTCCCCAAGCGTCCCTTGATTGTAGGCTATAATGGCGGAGAGCTACAGAATGTAAGTGCTTGTCTGCTGTGTGCCAGAAGTCACAAAAGTCACGCTAGGCCCTTTCAATCGGGTCTGTTGCTTTCATCTCATAAAAAAATCTAAATGGTGTGCATCAATTGAACCTCATCCTACATGGGTATTGCCCAATATGTTACATTAAAATGTGATGGACTGTCAGCATGACGATTGGCTCTTATTGATTCCACCGCATTCCCCTCCAGACCACACATCCTCTCAGGGCCCGTCAGGATGCCTACCGCTCCACCACACACTGGACCACATTGTCCACATGCGACCCTGTAACTCTCCCAACGTACTTTTAGTTCATGTAGTTAATTGGTGGATACGAAAGCATCACTTGCAAAAAACCTAGGATATAGCTTTGAGGTCATGTTTGCGTTTAAACCTCAGTCTGAACGCAAACTGTGTGAGGACGCAAGTAAATCGTTCACACTCATCAAAAACACTAATGTCTGTCCTGTCGTACCAAAACCATGGCAAAACAATATCCAACCGCCATTCAAGCGAGCACAAGGGTTTCTGGGTAGATGACACTAGTGATATAGGTTTCCTTTCCTTTTAATTTTCACTGTGAACAAGTGGAAGGACCTATGCTTGGTATTTTATTATTTTATTAGACTGACATTACTAAATTACATGAGTCAAAAAATGTCCATTACCAGTCTCCTGGTCGTTTTTAAGACTACATGCAATGTGTCCAACCTGCCCTTTAATCGATAGTGCTATCCTAATTCAGCACAGGTTTAACCCTTGTCTAACACAACGAACTTGATATCATTTGGTCGTCCGAACGATAAGTTGAAGTGACAACGCACGACGTCTGTGCGATGGTTAAAAAGGCCAATTCATCGTTGGTAGTAAGAAAATCGTGTTGTCTTGTGCATAAAGGCCTGAATGTTAACTGAATTTCTGTTTTGGTAGTCTCTTCACAGCAATGAAAACAGTGTTGATTTCTAAATTGTTTCAGTGAATGGAAATCATTCTCATGGAGAGTCTTCCCAATTAACAATAAAAAAAGGATTTTGTATCGTTTTCCTCTGGCATGTTTGTATTCTGTGTCTATAGGAGCTATTCCAATGCTGGTAACTTTGCACAACATGTGCCTGTTATTGCTCTCAACTGTAACTGGCTTGAATACAATTGCACTCGATTACAATTATCCAGTAGGTTACGATGGAACCAAAATCTGGTCCATCCAAAATTAAATTAAACTTCAGTGCAAGACTTGTGTTTGTGTGTTGTTGTTTTTTTTGCCTTTTATGTTAAATAAAAGACGCAGACCAATGGAGTGAGTGACTAATTATTCCTGAGTGTGTGCCAATGCGTGTTACTCTTTACTCTGCATCATTTTGTATTTCTCTGAAATGGCTGGACTCCATACACTGATCAGGTTATTCCCATCCTGCCAGTGTAGGTTAAAAAGGAATCAGTCCAGCTTTGGATGCTATTTTTGGAAAGGTGCAGGAATCCTGTATGATTTGGAGGCTTTCCAATGTTTGTTTATTCTGCATTCATATTCAGCCGGGTCAGTCAGGAGGTCTACCATTGCGCTGTGAATTATATTGACGGGTTATCGTTGGAGGGCTTTTTTAAACAACAACAACCTACTCAGGAATGGGTGCACATGTTTGTCGTAGGCTCTCACTGTTATTGTGATACCGCTGAAGGTACTGCCTCCCCCTCAAAAAAACAACAATATTTTTCTCCTGCTAGTGCTCACAATAGACCATGTTGGACTCTGGGTAAAATATTGTCTATTTTATACAGTCTCTGGCCTCATAGCCTGATGCCTCCCCAAGGACTGCTTGCATACGTCACATCCTGGCTTTGGGGGACTTTGTGGCACCAACTGTTGGGTTGGTCCCACTAAACACCAACCAGGAGCAAATTGACCTGTCTGGTGAAAGGGATGTAGGCTACTGAACATGGTTCTGATTTTCATAACCTGAAAATACTTGCGTCATTGTTTTGTTTCAACATTTATTTATTTTTTAATTTTCAAAGAAGTAAAAATAAAGTTAATCAAATAAAAAGGAGAGACAGGAAACACACAATTTGAGTCATTTTAAGAGCTTGGATCATGAGTCCCTGGGTTTACACTGAGTCCACGTCTAAGTTACAGTAGACCAGGTGACAAATGGACCCCAGGTACGTTAAAAATAATCCAGTTTACCCAGAAGTGAATTCAAAAAAAAGTGGAACCTGTCAAGGGGGCAGGCTGAGCTCCTGGCTCAGCAATAGAAAAGCCGGGGAGACGCATGTGATTGAGTGTTGTGAGGCCCTGTAGTGCAGCAGAGTGTAGTGGATGGCGTTTTTGAAGGAGCACCCTTGTGCCAGGTGAGCTCTGGGCCCATTCTTCAGTAACTGGTGGACTGCAGCGGTTCCACACCACCTTTGGGCTGCGGATGATAATTGGCACTGCACATATGCACATGACGGATGATGCCCTTGCTATCCATGCAGGGCCGTGTCTAGCTAGAAGCCGTATATTAGCAATGGATTAGGGCCAGGCCACCAGGGGGCCCCCCTTTAAAAAATATATCAATAAATAAATACACTTTGGTCAACTTTTTGGGTGTAAAGTTGTTAAGCGATTTTGATCCTTGGATCAATCTCAAAATTAGTTAAAATGGAGCTTTTGTGCAACAATAGTTTGGGTGGAGAATTGGGATAGAAATAATCAATATTGTTTTTTTAGCTTCATATATATATATATATTTCAGAATTCATGAAAATTGAGAAAGGGCTTTGATAACTCGGATGTGGGCAGGAGAGGTGAGCCCCCCGAGTAGGATGTGATTTCTGCCCTTGAAAGGTCAGAAACGGCCCTGTATCCAGGTACAGGTGAACTGTGCAGAGAGTCAGTTGAGGACCATTGTCAGTGGTGACGGTACTCTCCAGAAGGCCCCAGCTGGAGAACGGGGAGTTGAGGAAGTCAGAGAGTCACTGGCCGTCTGGAGCGTAGGTCATGGGCATCAGCTGAGGAGCCGTTGGTGGTGAGGGACCTCGTGAATCTCACCACCGATCAGTCCAGCTGCAAGTGTGTTCCCCAGGCTGACAGGGCCTGGCTAGGGTTGCAGAGGTGCCACTCAGACGGCAGGCAGAGTGGACCCTGACCTCAATGTGTCTGTGTGTCTGTGTATCCGTGTCTGGTCGCCCATATCTCTGGCGTAGTTCAGATTATTAAAATATTGCTGCTCCTGGAGTATTTGTGCGTCATATTAAGGAATGTCATCAATAGCAGCTTACACATTATGATGTTTTATATTAGGCTTACACAGTTATTCTATGTTACAGTTAATTAGCTGGTTATAAATTGCCCATATTGCTAAATCCAAATCTTTTTTTTCTAATCCAAAGTCACCAACTAACGTATTCAGTTTTCAGAATAGGGTTAGATTTTGGAAATGTCATTGAATTTTACTTATTCAGTTGTAGCTATAAGTTATAGGCCTACATTTAAGCATATATTTTGTTCAACCAAGTAGTCCTATATTTAATTTTGCATCGGGCTGAAATGTTTCAATATATCTATTTGAACTATTATCTGTAATATGCATCTGGGACTGGGATACAGTGTAGGTGCACCTACACTGTATCCCAGTCCCAGATGCATTACAGATAACATTGAGAACTTCCCCTAACTATAATCACTATAATAATAACTAATCACTACAATCAAAACTCATGGGTTTTGATTATTCAATCGAAAAGACATATTTGCAATTCAACCTTTTGACCACTTGAGGGCCACCCACTCCTGTATGATGATGAGTCTATTCTGGGTTTATTGAGAACAGAGGTGAGGTTGCATTCATTTAAAGCATGTGATGCAGTTTCTGTACCTGAGTGTTTGGACTCACAGTTAATTTTATTCGTATCACAAATAAAAGGTTTTGGATACACAACGTCAACATCGACACAGCCTGTTGTTTTCTGTATAGATAGTGAGTCAAAATCACAGACGGAGTTTTATTCAGAGGTCATGTTGATTCACATTCACATAAGATTTATGGATCTAATAAAATAGTAAAATAGACCACAGCCTTGATGCACAATGACTTAATACTATACTGCATTGCTGAATAAAAACTAACCTACATTAATATACATTAATGATTAAATGAAATATTATGATAATAACTAATCATCATCAACCATACACAAGAAACAATACAAATACCAATCATAATAATAATAATAATTATATATTATATTTATTATTGTATTATTGTATATATTATATAATTCTATGTTCGCTTTTCTAGAACAATGTCTTGCCTTTTATAATGACAGCTTTTCATTAGCTTTCCTTTAACACCCGGATTGTCATTATTTCAATCCCATAATCATGCTTTGAAAACCTTTGGGGTTCCTTTAAATACCTAAAATATGTGTTAAGAATGGCCCATTTAATGAACAGGCTTAACTTGGCTCTGATAGTTAGGGAAAGTTCTCAGTGCATTGGCATATACTTAACTATATGTAGGCTATATTCAGTATGCATTTTTGTATGTGTTTTATTTGACTGTAGATCCGCTGCATAGTTTGTCCTTGCATGGGGCATTCAGAGGTGATTTGGGTTATAAACGGTCATTCCCGGTCTGCTTTGCTGCACCCAGCAGCAGTTTGTTCTAATGGTTTCCTTCAAATGGACCCGCAGTCATCAGGTTTTGCATTGCAATGAAGGAAGTCTTGGGCAGTCAGGCAGTTTCGCCCAGGTCAGGTATGGTCATATGGCCCATTAGGCTCATTAATTTAGAGACATTTAAACTGGTATACACCAAAGTGTATGTTGTTTCTCGGGCAACGTAAGATAGTCCAGAGTACATCATTTGAGTGTCCGTCAAAAAGATATTTACTATTTTCAGTCATTTAGCAGACGTTTTTTTCTTACAGTGAATTCAGATACATGTCATTAAGGAGCCGGCAGGGGTTAGGCATTTTGCTCTGGGATGTGGACCTTGGGAATCGAACCCACTATCCTGCCTATTAAGCGCAGGGGCAGTGAGGACAGGAGGAGTTCCTGCTAAATTCATCGCAGTCGCTTATAATGTAATTCCAGATCTCAGCAAACGTCTAGCATGACTAAATGTGCTGCAGGTTAAAGGTCGAAATCCCCGCCTTTCATGCGACCGCAACACATTTATGACCTTCATCAAAACTACTATACATGCCGACACATTCATGCCCACACCGGCCCGCCGTGACACATCGACGCATGGGTCTCTCTCGGCTAATCTTGATTTACCAAATTACGGATGTGCGCTCAGGTAGCACAAAGCAAAGTGTGTCAGAGGTAGTGTGATTTGTCAAAAGGAGGATCATTGGTTTCTTGGTTTCTGTTGACCTAAAGCCACCAGGTTGCTCCTTCCTTCCCACATACCATCTTATCTGAGCCAAACCCTTTATTGACCATCGTCCCGTAGCCCCGCCTCCCTCACTGCAATCGCCGTGAGCCGCTGTCAAGTATACGGTAATTAGCTTATCATAAACACATGATTTATAAAACCCGTATGTAATGCGACTATCTCATATGTTTGCAGCCCTCCTTTTGGTATCTCCGTGGGCGAGCGTGGTGGTGGTGTGATCTCGTCTGGGTCGGCCTCCGCGCCGCGCTTCTCAGGAGGGATCCTTGACCCGGTTTTATGATCCATTTCATTAGCTGGCCGGACAGCAACAATGTCACCGGCGGCAATGTCAACAATGAGACACCCAATTGTTTTTTATTAGTTTTTCTTCTCCTGTTTTCTTTGTGTGTCTATCGCGGCAGTGTAAAGAAAGTGGAAACAGAGAGAGAGAGAGAGAGAGAGAGAGAGAGAGAGAGAGAGAGAGAGCGGGAGAAGGAGCGAGGAGATAAAAAAAAAGGAAGATGGGGGGGGGGGGGGGGGAGAGAGATATGGATAGAGATACGATGAGAGTGAGAGAGGTGAGAGACAAAAAGAAAGGGCGAAGATAGAGAGAGGCAGAGTGACAGTGAGAAGGAGAGACGAGGAGAGAGGGGGTGAGATGAGGAGAAGGAGAGAGAGAAGGAGAGAAAGGGAAAGAGGGAGAGAGAGAAAGAAGGTGAGAGAGAGAAAGAAAGAAACGGAATGAAGGTGAGAGAGAGCAGGTGAGAGGGAGCGAGAAAGAAAGGTAGAGAGAGAGACAGAGAGAGAGAGAGACAGAGAGAGAGAGAGAGAGAGAGAGAGAGAGCTTGGCACTTGCTTCAGCGCTGCCTCGCCTTATCGCGGCTCATATCCCGGCAGTGAAGGCATGTGATGTTGGGCAATGGGCCCATAAAGCAGCACAAGCCTTTATGAGGGGGGCCGTGAAACTCCCGCTTCCCCCGGCCAGCCCTCTTAGCTGCAGGGGAGCCGCTCCGCTCCCTCGCTGCGCTGCTCCACTTCTCTCCCCTCCTTGCACAACATTCCTCCGGCCTTCCCTCCCACCGTCGTCCAACGGTCCGTCGGCCGACGGTCTTCCCGGGAGTTACGACAGATTCCAGGTCTAAATATGTCTCGAAGCATCGAAAGACGTGTCGCCGGTTTTTATTTTCCGGCCTGTTTGCTCAACGGAGGTGAAGTCAAATAGGTGATAGACAGGGGCTATGGATTGCTCCTCACAGATTTTTATAGGCGTTATAAAACTAAAGTTTTATTTGATTGCTTTGGTGCCTTTTGTTGGCCCCCCCCCTTGTCTTCTCCTCAAGGTCTTTTTAAAGACTCGGGAGTAGAAAGAGGACATGGATGGCCGTTCAAGGAGGGAGGGTGTGGTGGTGTGTTTGAGAGGGCTGAGGCTTTGCAGGGGGGGGGGGGGTTGGAGGAGGGAGGGGGGGCGGCGGGGGGGGGGGGGGGGGAGGAAGGGTGAGGAAGTCACGCAGCAGGTAGGGGACACCGATAGAGGCTGTGGGACTGTGCAGTCACCATGTCTCAATCTACCAAGCGGCCTTGCATGACGGGTGCTGGGCATCGGCTAATGTACCCTAATTACGGTCTCTCTGTCCTCCAGAGAGCAGCCGCTGTGGCGTGACTCAGACCCTCCCCGGCGCAGGAACAATGCCGGGGACTCCGGGAGACCACAACATGCATGATGTGGTTCATGATGAAATATGATATATGGTATATGATTGTAATTATAGGTGTGTAATATGTTCGGCGTGAGTATCGTGTTTATTTGACTTGTTTGAAATATGTGTGTGTCTGTGTGTGTATGTGTGTGTTTGTGTGCATTTGTGTGTGAGTGTGTGTGCGTGTGTGCGTTTGTGTGTGTGCGTGTGTGTGTGTGTGTGTGTGTGTGTTTGTGTGTATGTGAGTTTGTGTGCATTTGTGTGTGAGTGTGTGTGGGTTGTGGATGTGTGTTTGTGTGGCTGAACGTACACCCATGTTTTTTTTTTGTTTTGTGTTTTTGTACATGTATGTTGGCCCTTGTGTGTGTGTGTGTGTGTGTGTGTGTGTGAGTGTGTGCGTGTTTGTGTGTGTTTGTGGATGTGTGTTTGTGTGGCTGAACGTGCACCCATGTTTTGTCTGTTTTGTGTTTTTGTGCATGTATGTTGGCCCTTGTGTGTGTGTATGTGTGTGTGTGTGTGTGTGCTTGTGTGTGTAAGTGTGCGAGCATGTTTGCATATTTGTGTGTGTGTGATTGCATTTGTTCGTATTTGGGTGTGTGCGAGCGTGTGTGCGTATTTGTGTGTCCTGTGTGTGTGCATGTGTGCTTATTTGTGTGTATGCGTGCGTGTGTGTGCGTGTATGTGTACCACATGCGCATTTGTGTGTGTGTGTGTGTGTGTGTGTGTGTGTGGTGTGGCGGAAAGGTCATCGCATTTCAGCGTGGATCCAATGAGGATTTTTTCCATCAGGATGCCTCCTGCGGTCAGGGTTAATGTGGAGGTGGAGGGACAGAGATGTGCAGATGAATTAATTGAAGGGATGAGCAGAGGACCGTGGAGACAGAGGTCCAGAGTCCATGAAGGAGCCGGGCCATGGGGGGTGTGTGTGTGTGTGGGGGGGGGGGGCAGTTGGTAACAGTTGGATAGGGTAGTGCTGGTGATGGCGGGTTTTGATCCTAGTTTCTTTGAAATGTGGCGGTTAAGTGGATTATTGACTCCAACAACACACATGATTTCATCTTAATGGCTGTTTAGTACAAGTAGACCCGGTGTGAAGTTCTAATATCAGCAACTCGTTTTGACATTTCAGTTATTTTTAATATGTAAAATGATATTGTCAGGCATATATCAAATATTTTGTCCTGTTGACCACGAAGCGTTCTTAGGATATTTAATCAAACGCCATGGTGAGGTATATGGTGAATGGTGGTGCTAGCTGGGCGATGGTTTCAGCTGCGTTGCCGCGGTGACTCACGGGATGTACTGAACGGCGGAAGCTCATGTAAGAGACTTGGGCGACCGCAGAGGCCAGGGCAGAGGCCACGGGTGATTGAGTGTGAAGCTTTTCTCTTTACTCATGTAATAATAGATAACTTGGGTTTCATATTAGGTGGAGAAGAGCCAGCGCCAACTTAAATAAGCAAAAGAAGAACCATAGCTGCCTTTTGAATGGCTTTTTTGTTTTTTTTTCCATCAACGGCCCAGAGCTGTGGAAAATGTTTTTTATGACTGTATCACTTGCTATTGATATCTTTCTGTACCTTTTTAGGATTGACTATGATAGACATTATGTATTAACAGAGGGAGACATTTGTCATTGCTGCTGAAATTCAGGAATCTTTGTTGCCTTTTCTTCTCAATGAAACACAATCATTTGAAGTGAGGTAAAAAATTTAAAAAAAGAAAGTATATATTTGAACTTTTTGAATTCAATTGAACATCTTTATCTATGAATATTGACCTGTTTGTCTCTAGGCATTAACAATGAGCCCATTGAGGCCCACGGGGCCACACCAGCATCGATTCGTGCATGAGCTAGAAGGAAATGTGCTGAATCCTTACACAGTCAGTTACACATTAACAATTCACAAAAAAAAGAAATAAAAAGAGCTTATAAACTCAGACAGATAACCTGCTACTGTGTCTGTCAGAGCAGGTAAAAAATAATCTTCATACTAAAGGTCGTTATGGCTACCGTCTCTTTTAAGTGGTCGACCCTGGGTTTTAAGGAGAAAGATTGCATAGGGAATGGTGGTCTGTTGTGTGTGTTATACAACTATGACTTACTATTACTGTTAAAATGATTCATTGTAATTGATAATTTTAAGCTTTCAATACAAGTTTTTAAGCTTCAGTACAATACAAGCAAATCAAACTCACACACACACACATAGAACTCTCTTCAACGCAAACACACACCCTTTTATAATAGAGGATTTAGTAAAGTGATCTCATTTATTTGCACAGAAACCAGTAAAATCCATTAGTGTGTGTGTGTGTGTGTGTGTGCGTGCATGTGTGACTTCAGCTATGCGTTATGGCGTATGAATCCCACGTGCACGTGCGCGTCCCACACGTGCACGTCTGCACCACTGTTTGTTCTGCGGGCGTTTCGGCGAGGACATTCCACCCCTCGCGGCCGCTAACGGCAGGTGTGCGTGAGCCTGCATTAATGAGGCTGCTGTGAACCTTGCTTTTAATCGCAGAGGAAGCCAAGCAGTTAATTACTTTTGAATTTTTAACCGCCGACACAAGGAGGAAGAAAAACATGGGGGTGAGGAATGGATGCAGGTTTTGCAAGAGAAGTGTGTGTGTGTGTGGGGGGGGGGGGGGACAGGGGGGACAGGATGGGAATCACACGTCGGTTCTGATTCAGAACCTGCAACGGATCCACCTCGCCCACAAAATGGCCGTCTAAGTTGTCTCCGAGTCGCAGAGAGATCATTCTGGGGCAGCGAAGTGACGTGGGATTTGGATGCCTTTCCTAAACCGCTGTGGAAAGATATAGACAGATAGATAGGTAGATATATATATGCATATTATGCAACTCACGAGGGGGAGGCCAGCGATTGTCTTGGGGGCCATGGCCTCCCCTGGCTACCCCTTGGTGGAGCCACTGGAGACATGCAGTAAAGGGATTTATGGTTTGATTGTATGATGTGATTTATCTATTTATTGCTTCAGCTAAATGGCAGATAGCAACTTCATGTAGACAGATAACAATTGAAATTGTGCTTATCAGTTGAAATTGTTAATGGGTTGTCTCAGACTTGCACTGCAGTACATGTAAATACGTTTGCCTTGGGTTTTATTATATTTACTACTAAGTGACACACCTTGTCAGGTCCTAGGCTAAACACAGGAAATACTGTTTGCATGTTCGCTTGTGTGTGTCTCTTTGTGTGTGTGTGTGTGTGTGGTGTGTCTGTGTGTGTGTTTGTGTGTGTGTGTGTGTGTGTGTGTGTGTGTGTGTGTGTGTGTGTGTGTGTGTGTGTGTGTGTGTGTGTGTGTGTGCGTGTATTAGGATGCATGGTGTAATTGTAGTCTTTGGTCACTAGGTGGCAGCAGTGAGGTCAACTAGACCCACATACTGCAGCCTGCATCTTGCCTCAGGATCTCAGGGATAACAGATTTTATTGTGAAAGAGATCCTGGTTACGCCATGAAATAGGCCAGCTTGAGTTTAGCCCTTCAGCAAAACCATGAAAAAAAACTAATGTACTATGTAAACATACTCTGTAACATGTAAGAACTATATAATATGTATGATAACATATGTATAGGCCCATATAGTGTTGTAACTAGGCTGTCATCTTTTCATTCTTCAGACAGGCGATGGCCCTCAGTCATCAAAGCGTGACAAAGCTTGTTTCAAAAATGTCCCGTTTTTCAAACAAGGACGTGTAAAGTACACATGGTGACCGGGAGCTGATAGCACGGGAAGTGTGAGAACACTGCTATATGCCTCTCTGTGTCTCTCTGTGTCTCTCTGTATCGGTTGAAGTCATCCAGGGGCAAACAGCGGACCGCTAAGCTCACCCATTTATCTTGCCCGGTGCGTTCGCTGGTGCTGGTGACAGCATCTCTTGTTGACACGTAAAAAAAAGGGTGTCATGGTGGCTGTTCTGTTGGAGCAGCCCAACACCTTGAAGGCTTTTCATCTGGCCTGCTGGCGTGTGCGGCTGTGTGCTTTTTTTTTTTTGTTGCCTCATTTATTTCCACCAAGTCGCCGGTCAGTTTGAATGGCTGCCGGCTCAGTCTAGCTGTTGAGCCGGCATTATAATGACTGGAAAACTGCTCTGAAAAAGTTGAAAAAAAGTCCTTTCTTCACATTTAAATAATATATATTCATTATATGATATAATATACGCTATATATAGGGTGTATATATACATTATAGTGTATAGGCCTAGTATATATACATATATAATTCAAAATTTCATTCATGAAGTATGAATGCATTTGTAGTATGAGGATAATCACTTGGCTGATCTATCGAGGATTTCACTTGCATCTACATCTCTCTCTCTCTTGTTCCCATAGGATTGTGACAAGAGATAGGCAGCCATGCTGTGTTTTCCCCTTGGTACCATAGAGATAGCATCTCTGGCCCACCATCCCTCCTGACAGAGTGGCTGTTGCTCCGATCCCTGAGTCAATATTGACCCCGGCCTGCTGGCTGCAGTGGGCTGCGGTCAGGCTGCAGCCGGCGGGGAGGAAGACCCTTGCAGCAGGGGACCCGCCGGCCGCTATAGGCCCCGCTGCCCACATGGTGCACCCTAATGCGGGTGCATTAGGGTGCAGGCGCACATGCTCGTATGCATGCGTGAACACACACGCGCGCACACACACACACACACACACGCGTACACATGCACACTGTGCAGATGCAAAAGCAAACAAATGCACGTAAACTGCACGCAGGCACACACACACACACACTTTCAAAAAGGGTGATGAATGAGAGGTCAAAACAGAAAACTGAGAGAAGTATGGGAGGTATAGCGAGACTATAAAGCAAGCGAAAGAGAAAGCGAGGTATAGAGACTAAGTGAAAGACAGCGAAAGAGAGATAGAGAGCCCAAGTGCAGTTTAGTTTGACTGTGTCAGCTTGTCTGAGCTGGTGCCAGGAATAGCCATTTCTTGGCTTTTGGAGAGAGAGAGCGAGTGTGTGTGTGTGCGTGTGTGTGTGTATGTGAGTGTGTGTGATCCACAGGGTCGTACTGCCCTGTCGAGCAGGCGTACTCCACTCCACAGCTGTCTGTCTCTCTCTCTCTCTCTCTCTCTCTCTCTCTCTGTCTCTGTCTCTCTCTCTCTCTCTGGGCCTCTTTACCATTCCCTGTATATTTACCTGGATGTGTTATGCCATTGTCTCCAGTGGAAATAATGAGACATACGTGGGTATTATGCAAGACAACTGTTAGTAAGAGGGCGCAAACAGGACAGTTTGCCCAAGAGCTTAAACAGTGAATAGCAGTTGAACCTCAAAGCTGCTGTGATCTGACATGATTTAACAACAGAGGGAAGGAGAAGAAAAGAAACTGTATCGCTGACTATGTCCCACACGCACACACAGACACACAGACACAAAGACACACACACACACACACATACACACACGCATATACACACACACACACACACACACACACACACACACACGCACCTACTTGGAATCATGAGGGCAAACATGACCAAAGAGACTTTCAAGTCTTGGGCCGTGTTGAGGAATAAGGTGTGTGTGTGTGTGTGTGTGTGTGTGTGTGTGTGTGTGTGTGTGTGTGAAACAGCCAACGCTGGCCCCGGTGAGACAAGCCCACAGGGCCACAGTCTGTTCAGCACCGACCCTCCCCGGCCCTCCACCAGCCAGGATCAGCCACAGGTCATGTTTAAGAATTGGGAGGAGCGGGCGGATGCCAGTGAGTTTTCATCACTTCACTACTCCTTATGTATCCGTTGGTTCAAAGCCAAATGCCCACCGGCCCACCAGCCCATCCACCTCCCAACGTGTGGCTTCCTTCATGTCCCCCCCCCCCCCCCCTCCCCTGTATTGTATTTGAGTTTAGTTTGCGATGATTCAAAGTAAACCTCTTGTGTGATTCATCTGACAACCGGGCTAAAGTAACGTCAGTGTAGTGATGGGATGACGGAGATCAAAGCTACAGGAGAGAAACTAACTCTGATGTAATCAAATCAATGGTTGCGGGTGTGGGGGTGAATGTGTGTGTGTGTGTGTGTGTGGGGGGATTAGTTGTGTAACTGATGGATTTATGATCGCTAGCATTCTGGGATGGACCTGAAGACAACGTTTGATTGTCATGGAGTAGCTCTGGGTGATTTGCATGATTGATGAAGGGGTTGTCTGTCCCTCCGCCGGTCAGGTCAACCGCAGAATAACAAAATGGATGTTTCCTCGTCACCACTCTCGCTTGCTATCGTCATTATCAAGACTCTCTCTCTGGTTGATTGATTTTCTTCTTACGGACACTTCCTGGTTTGAAGGGCAACATTATTCTTGACCGCACCCACCTTTAACTGTTACCCAATACGATTGGGGATGTTGGCGAGACGTTACGGTCCAACTTTCTCAAACCAGACACAAACACACCGACCTTTCTCATGGGGCGTTAATGGATTCAAATCTGTCCTGGCATGACAAGATCGTCAACCCCTCGCAACCGTTTCTGATTTGAAATAGGCAACGGTGTATGAAATAGACAGACAACAGTTAACTCCCGGCTAAGTTAGTCCAAATACACACACATTTCTGTCACAAAGGGTCAAGAGTTAGGAACGTCTGACGCAAGGCCAGTGCAGTGACGCAGCAAAAGTCAACCCGTACGGCGGTCTCATCTCGTCCCTTAGGAAATCGTCGAGGCTAAGGTCCGGCTCAGTCTTATGGAACGGATCACGGCCACTGGTTTCTCAAAGCTCACGCACATGTCATGCAACCTTGCCCTTCCCACCGCAAGAAGTTTCCAGGCGTTCTGGTCCGCGGAGCCGACCGGGGCGCAGGGGGTGAGCGGTGACAGGTGACTGAGACACTGCTGACTTCTCCTCTCCACCGCCGGTTCCCTTTACTGCATTGTTTCCCTTTACGGCATGGTTCCCTTTACCGCTGGTTGCCACAACGTGGGGTGTGTGTGTGTGCAGGACGCCTTGGTTGATGTGTGAAAATGTTCATGTTCATTTAGAAAAGTTATATGTAACTCCGGTAATACATCAGATACTTAACTGAGGCCTATTTGAAAGTGATTTAGAATGACCCAATTCAACATTTTCTTCTGAGCACCTGTTAGTTGGGCCGCCCAGAGCCTCTGAGCCGATATGGCCCCCAGAAGACAGACTTAGACTTAGACAGGCCTTGCCAGTCTGTCTTCCTACTGCAGTTTAATCTAAAACACGACAAAATATTTCAATATGTGCTGTATAATGTTGAAATTTGTTTGTTTACAAATATATTGTATGTGTAAGATGTTCATCATATAAAACATGTTTGATACTGAGTGAGTTCAGCTCAAGGAGGGGTATAGGCTGATGCAGCCCAGAGGATAATAAATAGATATTTCATAAGAAAATCAGAAAGTTTGCTTCAGCAAACTGATCCACTGACCAAAAATGGCTCTTCTATGATAAAAACCACATTATCATTTAGAGTACTTACAAAAAGTACGGCCAACTCTAAAAGCCCAAATAAGGACATATAGACAATAGAAACTTTGTGAAGAGCTGAATTGGAACTAAAACAGTTGGCCGAACATCTTCAACATCTTCATCAGGTTAACACTTATATATCTCATAGGCCCTACAGGTAGTTTAGAAACACACATTATGATAACAGATGAACGTGACCTGTCCCTCCTGGTCCGCCGGGATGAGCCATGTCCCCATGTGCCACTAACGTGTGTGAGAATGAAATGGCCAGTCCGTGTTTCACGCTCCACTACACTCGCTGCTTTCACAACAGTGTACAGCTGTTTGTTATTATTTGTTGGTAATGGTTGACATATTTTAATGGAGATGTGTGTTAATGCTGATCTGGCAGGCATACGCCTGCCGGATCAGCTAAATGTTATTTTATGGGCTAAATGTTATTTAAAGTTTTGTGTACAGACTTTTTCTCTTTTCTTATTTGGGAAATTATGTGTTCATATCTTATAGTTCCATGTTCATATTTTTGCTTAATAATTTCATTATTAATAGGCCTACATGCCTACCAATAGACAAATGCGTTGTCATTTAAAATCATTTAAAATAGTACAAAAGACATGGGGGCCCAAATACCAACATTTCCATGGACATGGACATGGACCAGCAGACAGACTGGTCCATGTCCCCATGGGCTGATACAGGAGCTAATACACTCGGCCTTTTATTAAAGAAATGTTTTACACCAGTACGAAGTACATAAGTGTGCAGTGTGTCTCGGCACGGGACAGCACACACACACACACACACACGCACATGCGCGCACACACACACACACACACACTCACTCTCTCTCTCTCTCTCTCTCTCTCTCTCTCTCTCTCTCTCTCTCACACACACACACACACACACATGCACATCCACACACACACACACACACACACACACACACACACACACACACACACACACACTCACTCACTCACTCACTCACTCACTCACTCTCTCTCACACACAAACACACACGCACACGCACACGCGCACACACACACACACACACACACACACACACACACACACACACACACACACACACACACACACACACACACACACACACACACACACTAGTGGAGATAAGAGTGTAGATCAATTGCGTTGCATTATCTTCGGAGTGACACCCACAACACAACACCTCTTCCGACAGTGACACATGGGACGTCACGGACCATGGAAAAAAACCCGAAAAACGCATGTCGCAATAATACATAGGGAACGGGACGGGACGCATTACAGTAGTGAGGGATAAACGGGTACCGGCCTGCTTGTGGAAAGAGGCCTTTTATCTCTGAGTGTAGGCGATGTTGCCTATTAACCTACTAATGATCAACCCTATTGATACTACACTAAAACTAAGGTTTACTGAGCTGTAATGGGCCATGTGGAAACGTGGTGCGCCTTGCGCACGGTCGGATAAGGCCCAGGTAGCCTAGGCTATATGTTATATATATATATATATATATATATATATATATATATATATATATATATATATATATATATATATATATATATATATTTATATATATATATATATATATATATATATATATATATATATATATATATATATATATATATATTATATTATATTATATATATTGATTATTAAACCAAGGCTAATCATTTAGTTGTTGTTGGCCTACCCATTAAATGTGCAGGTTATATTAGTGTTTATCTCACTATGTAGGTCCTACATCCTTCAACATTAGGATGGCTGTATTATACTGTATTATATTTTGGTATGAAAAGGGCCTTGCGCGGCATTAGACAAAAATGAAAGAATATCATAATTTCAATTAGGCCTATCATATTTATATGTGAGCTTGGTAACATTAGTGCTGTTGTTATTATTATTATTTTAGATATTATCGTTATTATTTATGTAGCCGATGATTATTATTATTAGTAGTAGGCTATAGCTCGTAGGCTACGAGTAATATATGGAAATAACCAGGCCTTTAATTAGAAAATATCAATACCAACGAGGATGTGGATCGGGGTTGGCCTAAAAACAAAAGAAAATACAAAATACATAATTACAATACAGAATTGGACAGACTTTAATGTCCTGAATGGAAATATTTACAGCTTTTTCTTTCTTTTTTTCCTTGATAGTCTTTTGCATATACAACACGGTCCAAAGTCCGCCCAAGTTATGCTGATAAGCGGAGCCAATAAAATGCCCAGGCGCGTCTCCGTGTAAACACGTCCCGCGCGGCCGCGGCGGCCCTCTCTTCCCCAACGCATTTGCATAAAGGGCCCATCAGCCGGCCCCCTCATTACCATGTTTTATATTCCCCGCAGCCCTGCGAAAGCATCATGGCAAATTAGCTCCAGCTCTCCCCTCAACAGGGAAGTGAGCTCCTCCGAGCAGGTGTCAACAGTAGGAAATACTAACACACACACACACACACACACACACACATAACACACACACACACTCACACTGGGGCACAAGAGGAGAGCAGAACCGCAGCCACTTTTTTTTTTTTAAATGCGGTGTATAGGCCTATTCCCCCTCATGTTTTTATTTTATTTTATTTTAATAATAGGGACTTTTTTAATTTTTGAATAGGGACTACCTTTTTTTCCCTTTTCTTTTTTCCCTTTTTCCTTTTTTTTTTTTTTTTTTTAATGTTTTCTAAAATGGTATCCAAGCTGACATCCCTCCAACAGGAGCTCCTCAGCGCCTTACTGGACTCTGGAGTTACCAAGGACGTGCTGATCCAGGCGCTGGACGACCTGGACCCGAGTCCCGCGTCCGGGGGGGCCACGGGGTCCACGTCGGCCTGCTACGAAGTGAAGCTGGAGCGCACCTTGCGCACCATGTCGCCGCTGCAAGGCGCCTCCAAGGCGGGGAGCGAACCGGACGCCAAGCCCGTCTTCCACACGCTCACCAACGGCCACGGCCACGGCAAGGCGCGGCTGTCCGGGGACGAGGGCTCGGAGGACGGGGACGACTTCGACACGCCGCCGATCCTCAAGGAGTTGCAGGCGCTCAACACGGAGGAGGCGGCGGAGCAGCGGGCGGAGGTGGACCGCATGCTCGCGTGAGTGTGTGGGGAGGATGAGTCCCTTATTTATTTATTTATTTATTTTTTTTTTATTTTAATTCAACACGCACACCAACATAAAATAAATAAATAATGATAATGATGATAATAATAATACCCCAAAAACAAAACAGTGGAAACAAGTGGAGCAACACACACACACACACGAAAAAAAGAAAAAGCAATTATAAAAGTATGTAGCCTATATAAGATAAATAGTAGGCGTAAATAAGGGCAGTGTGTCTGGTTCTGTGATGTATTGTAATATTGTGTCGTTCATACAGTGTGAGCATATTGCGAAATGGACCCGGTCTCTCGGAACAGGGCCAGGCCTTGTATAGGATCATGTAGGTCTACTACTATAATGTTGTGGCTGGTTATGTTTACAGTTTTTAAATAACCCGCCAGCAGTAGTTCGTTTTTTCACGTCCTGGTTACTAATTATCCACATGGATTATTATTTCTTTGCCTTAGCAAAATATCAACTAAAGAGGTCCTATTTATTATTAACTTCCCATCGCGATAAAAAATCCGGCGACGAGCTCCGAGGGAAAGTGAATCCACCAGCACCACGTTGGCCTCTTTGTTAAGGCTTTTAAAGTCACATTTACTAGCACTATGTTTAATTGTTGTTATTCTAAATAATAATAATAATTTGTATTTGTAATTGTATTATTAATCTGTAGGCCTATTATTTGTATTATTTGTATTGACAGACTAAAGGTCAGTCAACGGTTAGCCTACATTTTATTTTTATTCAAGGCGTATTTTATCAAATCATATCAGTTATAATAATCCCATTATAAATAGCAATACAGACTAGACACTACAGACCAGAAATATCACAACTAACCCACGTGTACGAAGTTATTATTAATTTTATTCTATAAATCATCAACTGAAAGATACACAGTGGCGTGTGATTAGGGTGAATGGAGATCTGGTTATTCATTGTCAAAAAAAGTTATAAACCAAACATCTCCCACTTAACCCACAGACTTAGTCGTAGGCTCCGTCCAAAACAAGCGGTCGCGTGTAGTCTATCAGGTTAATTGGGGCTGCGGTGCGAGGGGCCGCTGATCAGCTGTAATGAGGGGTAAGTGTCCATGTTTTAATGTCTGCCTCCATCAGGGGCCTTCACACACACTGGGCCTGCATTACAATGCACATTGCGACGAGGGCTACTGCTCACATTAAAATAGATTAACTTTATATATGATCAAGCCTGTTAATAACGAGAAACGGATCTAGTTTCTCATCAAATGTTGAAGTCGGTTGAAGGATTAGGACTCAGACTTGCTCTAGTGAACTTTGTTATAGGCCTATTTTTATCTCGTCCATATTTTATTCTCTATGCGTTGTGTTTCCTATGGCTATTTATAACGGCTTTCTTTTGCCTGTGTCTCGTGACTCTGCTCAATTAAACCTTTTGATGATTTTTTAGGTTGTTTTTTTGGTTGTTGTTGTAATGTTATGTTTAAACCTACGACTCAATCTGTTTTAAATGCTCGCTGAAATGCTGAAATGTTTGTTTGGCAAACATTTCCATAACACAAAGTGATGCTTTTTTTTTTCTTTTTGTTTTTAAAACTAAATGTATGTTTAGCCTATTGAAAAGTGACCATGATTAACGGTCGCCTGTAATGACTCATATAGGACTATATATATATATATATATATATATATATATATATATATATATATATATATATATATATATATATATATAGATTTAGATTTAGATTTAGATATAGAGAGATATAGATACCCTATACTAACTCTTTTAACTCGAGGTCAACTCGTAGCATTGCTGTGCAGCTAGCTTGTGCAGCTAACTGCTACAACCGCCTCCCGTTATGCGGCCCCTTATAAAAGCGGCGATTAAAGACATTAAAACGTGTGTGAACGTTGCCGTGCAGCTAGCTAGCTAGCGTGGTAGCTAACCGCACGACAACACTATAACTGCATCTGTAAACACAACTTTTGACACTATTAAAAAGGCCGCCATTAGCAGACATTGACGTTGTGCTTTTTTCCGTCGCCCCCCAGCGAGGACCCGTGGCGCGCGGCCCGCATGATCAAAGGTTACATGCAGCAGCACAACATACCGCAGCGCGAGGTGGTGGACGTGACGGGGCTGAACCAGTCCCACCTGTCCCAGCACCTCAACAAGGGCACGCCCATGAAGACGCAGAAGCGCGCGGCGCTGTACACCTGGTACGTCCGGAAGCAGCGGGAGATCCTCAGACGTAAGTCCGCCATGTTGGAGTTTTTTTTTTTTTTCTCACAGGTGAGACGTTTGGTGCTACCTGGTGTAGTGAGCCATGGTGGTGGTGGTGATGCTGGTGGTGGTGGGGCTGCTGCTGCTGGGCCGAGGGCCCTGCTGCTGGCTGAGGGGGGACCATGATGCTGGGCTGGGGGGGCTGATGCTGGCCAGGGGGCCCCTGCTGCTGACCGGCTGGCCCCTGCTGCTGACCGGTTGGCCGGTTGGCGATATCTATTTAGATTGGAGACATCCTCATGTGTTAGTCATTTGGTTTGGTTGTGTTTATTGCCCCCCCCCCCCCATCCCAATCCAATTGAATAACACTTTCATAATGAAACGATAGCTCTGGCTATTTTTCAATTTTCTTAACAATTTTAAATGTGCTTCCAAAAGGGCTATCATCTACCTTAACAATTTTTGGCGAAACGATTTGAGGGATTGTAAAAGTCCTATATCAATGTCTTCGTCTTGTTTTCCAGAGTTCAACCAGGCAGTGCAAGGCTCCGGCAGCAACATGGCCGACAAAGGGAACCAGGACCCGGTGTTCTTCTTCCCAGAGTTCAACCCCTCGGGCCAGGGCATGGGCGTGCCCGGAGAAGACGTTGGCAGCGAGCCCTCCTGCAAGAAGATGAGACGCAACCGTTTCAAATGGGGGCCTGCGTCCCAACAAATCCTATACCAGGCCTACGAGAGGCAGAAAAACCCCAGCAAGGAGGAGAGAGAGGCCTTGGTGGAAGAGTGCAACAGGTGGGTGAAAGGAAACCAGTGGAGATGTGAAACGGTGGCGTTGTTTACATTTAGTCATTTAGCATCCCACTTACAAGTGAGGCTGAGAACAATAAAAGCATTCAATTAAAATTGGAGTAGCTCCCAAAAAAGTTAGTGCTGCAAAACCTGCTTTAATAAACAACAACTGCATATAGTAGCCATCGGAATAAAACAAGGTTAGTTTTTTTTCCCCGTTATCCTGATGATGGTATACCACACTCTTATTTTCTATTTCATGTTTCATTGACACCACCGTCTCCTTCTCCCGCCTGCTCCAGAGCTGAGTGTCTCCAGAGGGGCGTGTCCCCGTCAAAGGCCCACGGTCTGGGCTCCAATCTGGTCACCGAGGTGCGGGTTTACAACTGGTTCGCCAACCGCCGCAAGGAGGAGGCCTTCAGGCAGAAGCTGGCGATGGACGCCTACCACACGCCGACGCACAACCTCAACTCCATGCTGTCCCACGCCTCGCCTCACCACCCCCAGAACAGCGCATCCCCTCCCAGTAAGAACACAGGCACCATAACCTACAGGGCGCATACTGTATGTCGTATATCGTAGTAATTGATAGGGCAGCAATCGAAAATCAATGACTGGGTCTGAATTTTTTCCCCAACCATCCGACTGTCCATTCTTAAAAGTGAGCTGTTTCACTGTTTCACTTCTAAGGTCAAGGCAATTTGTTTTAGGTGACGTGGGTGAAATATGTATCCATGTTTAGCAATTATTTCTTTCTGATTTTCAGTTTGGTTGTTAAAATCAAAACTTTTCAGTTGTTTTTTACTGTATGGGACTAAGTGGGATGTGCATTATTAGTGTTTAAAGAATTGAAAATCAAATGGATAAAAATTGACATTTTAAGATAGACATTGTGTATCATGACACTGCTAGTAATTGACAGAATTGATGAGCTTACATATACCTTTTCACTTACATGAGTAAGTCATCAAATACTTGCATCACCGATACCCACACATACTTCCCCTAATATAAATATAGCTTTTGAAATTGAGCACGATTGTTCCCTTTCAAACAATATTTAGGGTAGGAAGCGACAGTTGACGAGATCAGAGTGCTAGAGAGGGACCGGTGATCAATGAGGCTGAGTGAGTGAGCTGAGCAAATGCCATTGTTATTCTGATCTCTGAGGACACTCGGGGAACAATCCACATTGTACCTGCAATCTCCACTCCAAAGTCAGCCCGGAGACTTGGGTCCCGTGACAGGCCAGGGTCAGGCTAGGGTCAGTGAGAGGGGAGAGCGACTTCCAAGTCACCCCAACCTCGCCCCTGATTTCCACATTTCCCTTCACCCCGATTGGTTGCCTAACGACTCACTTCAGATAGTTGCCAAAACAAGGAAATACTATGCCATGTTATTGTCCTGACTATTTGACCTGCCCTTGTTTGCGTTCGGTGTAATTGAGTGTTGACAGAGAGTTTACCTGTTGTTGTATATGACATAAAAACACAAAGCTGATAGGCTCCGCCGGGGTATTATCCTCAGTGCCATCACTCACCCCGCTATAAAACTGTGATTTGAGAGACTCAATCAAGGCCCATTGTTGTCCCCCCGTGTTAGAACACGAGGTCAGCTTTGAAGAGAAAACAAACCATTTGCCCTTGTCTTGCTCTCTTACCTGTGGACAAACTGGTCTCGCTCGTGGATTGTCTGTTTGCCCTCACCCCTCCCTCACCCCTCCCTCACCCCCTCCACGCAACACCTAACCAGGCATTGACCTCTGGCGGCCGGGCCAGTGGGGTCAGCGCTGGGCTTGTGAAGCAAGGGAAGGAGGAGGAGGAAAGGCAGGAGGGTATAGCAGGGTTAGCATCCGAAGGCATGCCTGCTCCCCTCCCCATTCCCCGAGCCCTGAGCCGGCTACTTACAAGGTATCCTGCTGGCATCCTGCCGACGCTATCAGCTGTTTTTCAGTGTCGGCCCCTGGCCCTGACAATAACGCACCAGCGGGAGACCCCATCGCGTTGCTAGGCCGCGGCCTCTATTATGCATGCTTAATGGACAAATAAAATCCTGAGCCACTACATCTCCCCTGCCTTTGATAAGGGACTCCCCTGACTTCTGCTTTCTATAGGCTGCCTCAGCGGGGGGGCCCATTGTCTGTGGTGTATTAGAAGACTGCAGTGACTGTAAGCAAGGTTCATTTATCTCCGCTGGGCCTTGAGGAGGAGAGACATTAAAGCCTCCCCGGCCTCCACCTTTATGGGACATCAGGCTGCAGAAGCTGGGCCGTAGACCTGGAGCAGCAGGAGCTGTCCACTCAAGTATTGGGTCTTTTCTGGCCAGACAGGACTGATGACCTCTCCTTTCGCCTATAGAGACAGAGCTAGTACACCCACCCCCCAAATACCAACCCACCCACCCATACCCGCCCTCCTCCTTCCACTGTTCTTACCATGGCGACACACCTTCTAGTGCTACGAGTGAGGTCGCTGCTAGGTCAGAACAAAGCTCCCTCTTTGGGCCGTTTTATTGATTCTGTTTTGGTTCACTGGTCGGTTTGTTTTCCACCTTGAAGGTTCCAGTCACCTCCATTTAGAAACTAGCAGCTAACGGCTAACAACACTAAGCTCCGCATAAATTAGATGTTGTGATCGGAGCGTGCGTCTTAAAACTTCCCTGTGGTTAGTTAAGAATCATTTTCAACAACTGCGGAATTTGTCCATTGAAACTTTTGTTTTCCAAATCGGAAACTCATGTCAACAAAGAAAGTCTTATTTGCCCAAATCTGGCAGAGTCAGACATTGCAAATCGGACACAGTGGTAGTGAGTGGGTGGCGGGGGTGTTTTGTGGGTGTTTTGTGGGGGGTGTACTGGTTGTTTTGCTGCCCCACACCCCAGGCTAGCAAGGAACGGCAGGACCGCATGTGGAAAGGACGGCCGAGCTCTGCACTTTCCACCAGCTCATCCTGCTTCCCCGGAGAGCCTGTGGGCCTGGATACGTCCAGAGGAGACCCGGGAGGTCTATCATATGCACCGACACGACAATGAGCACTGCCTGGGGATGGAGGGCCAGGCTTTGATATTACATGGGTCACACAGGGAGCTAGAGGCCTTTAAACCTTCCTCAGCTAGTGTGCTACCACTCCCCTTCTGGAGTTCTCGCCCTCCCCCTAAAGAGCTCTGCTTGATCCTGCTTGATCCTTGCCAAGCTTGGCTGTGATTATCTATTGAGTTTCTATAGTTTTGGATTGGTCTCAAGGATATACTATGTGTTTATACATGGTCGTTATATAGGTTTGTGTCTTCTCCCAGGATTTAAAACGGCGGATGGTATACACCAAAGCATCGAATGAAGCCATTATGAAACGTCCCGTTTACACAACAACGCTAACAGATGTATCCTTCAAACCGCATGAAACCAGCGGCTGTCATTTCCTCTCTGTTTTAATAGAGGTCCTCAGTGTCGGAATAGGTGGAAGGAGCCCTTCTTTTGCTGACACAGACGTCCCCCCCCCCCCCATGGCTAGAGCTACTGCTAAACACGGAGAAACAACCGTGGCCTGAATAGCATCCTTCTCCCCTTGACACTTTAAAGAGGTTGCCAAGCTCCAAGATAACTGCCTGTTTATGATTCCATCGCCATTGTGTGGCAATGGGGGTCATGAGTCCAATGGAGTAGTTTATTGTTCTGCGGCGGCGTTTACAAGGCCTGGCGGAGTGTTGTGGGGCAGCTAGTATGTTGAGGGAGACAATATACGGTCTATAGTCCTCTTGTGAGCTCGCCAAAATGGAGGAACGCTACTTAGCGGATGAAATATGCTCTGTAGTTGTAGTTCCTACTAACCCTGTAATGGGTACGTGGGTGTCTGTTGAACGACGATTGAGTTTACTGACCTGCGACTTTAAGAGGTAGAAAGAGAAATGGGATGGTTTTTACAGGTATTTGTGAATACATGTATGCCTGTTGTCACCAGTCCTATAGATATTTAATTTGATAGTTTTTGAAAACTATTTTGTCCCACAGAATCAATTGATCTTCTGCTTTTGACAAGAATAAGTCTTATTTGACCACTTGAAATGTGTAAATACTGATTGGATGAGGTCATCTCAAACAAACACCTTTCTCAAACAATGCTCATGGGCTCCAACTTTTCCTTCTGCGTAATCAAGGAAGAAATATCGATTTCTCTCGCTGTCGGGGCGGCCGCCCTGTATCAATGCATCCTGTCATTTGTGTGTCTGACTTTGGCAGGTAGTCGGTGTGACTTGCATGGGTCAGGGACAGATATCTTTGGGGTGTGGTGAGGTCCAAGCGCAAACACAGTCTGTCTCTACATCCCAGTCACATTAGTCCTCTGAAAGCTCTCTGCGGGACGGAGGGAGGGAGGGGAATCCCTCCCTCTGTGTGAGGCTGAGCCCAGAGGATAAGAATGTGTTCGACATTGCTTGTAATTGTGTAATGTTTACTCGGTCGGTATCAGAGGAGGCCAGCATGGACAAACAGCCATTTCATGGTTGGAGGAGGGTGGGCCGGTGGTGGTGGTGGTGGTGGGTGGGGGGGTTATACCTCTGGCCAAGAAAGCGACAACACCTAGTCTAGACATCAAATTAGGTTATGGCAACACATGTTCTGTCAATCAACTGTGAAATGTTTGGTGAGTCTTTTGAATACATGATTATTTGTGGTGAATTTGGAGCCCAACTCATGGCCTAGTTGGTACTCCACCCCATCCTGCAACTCGTGAGTTTGTGTGTAAGTTTAGCCTGCCGCGTTTTCTGATGGCCTGCTGTTCCAAGTGTGTGTGTGTGTGTGTGTGTGTGTGTGAGAGCGTGTGTGTGTGTGTGTGTGTGTGTGTGTGTGTGTGTGTACACAGTGGATGGCCTTGGCTCAGCCACACAGATAGAAAGCGGCAGAGAGGTCAGTGTGTTTGTTTGTTCATTCCTCCCCAGCCGGAGTCAAAGAGCAGGTGAGTCTGGTTGGCTCAGTAGACCGTGGTAGTGCTGCAAGCCCCAGTCTGCTCTCTCCATGCCCTCAATATTAACATGTAGTAACTCTCCCCCTCTCTCTTTCTCTCCCTCTCCCTCCTTCATCCCCTCCCCTCTCTACCATCTCTCACCCCTCCCCAGTGCGGTACAGCCAGGGTCCCGGTGAGGTCAGCTCGTCCACCACCATCAGTCACCATGGCAGCAACGCCATGTCGACCAGCCAATCGTTGCTCCAGCAGGTGTCTCCGGGCGGACTGGACCCCAGCCACAGCCTGCTGTCACCTGACGCCAAGATGGTGAGTGCACACACCTGGGCCCTCCTGGCCCTCAGATTAGATAAGGGCCCCGGCTTTTGCGTTCCACACCAGCGTACACAAGCGGCTCCCTAAACCACCGCCGCCACCACATGGCCACTGCTCCCATAGAGCCGCGCCGGCGGCCAACAATCGCCGCATTGTGCTGCCGCCGTGTTTGGGAAGGTGGAGCCAGGGTGGCACGCCACGGCCAGACAGACGCTCAGCCTTCACCCGGGTAGAACAGGCATGTTCCCGGCTCGGCCAATAAACCTGACAAAGAAACATTCTGCTCGTATTGATTAAACGCCCGGCGGAGAGGAGGCCCAGATGGAGCGTTGCTTGTTCTGCGTGCGGGCGGATGACGTCAGCGCTTGATTATGTGCGCCGCTTTTTTTTTTTTTCTTCTTCTCGTCGTCGTCTCGTTCCCCCCCCCCCCCCCCCCCCCCCCCTCTGCCCTAGTCCAATATTTGAACAGCAAAAATGAAACCTGCGCACAAAAACCTCAACGTTTTAAATACTGATACATACATGGCTGTGGAAATGACTCGCCATAAAGATATATTGTAAAAACATCATGCAACTGATAGAAACGGCGCAGATCACCTTCCGCAGGTATTGCCTGAAGCCCCTTTCTGCCTTTACAGCCAGTGTAAAGCCTGATTAGCGAGGCCAGGCAGCGTACAGTGCAGCAGGTCAAAGCTGACAGTTTCCTTATCTATAGATGAGTGTCTGACCCCCCCCCCCCCCCACCCCCGCCCCCCCCCTCGCCCTCCCTCCCTGTTTGGCAGCGAGCAGACTAGTCAAATAGACGTAGCCCCTCCCACCGGGGGCGGAGCCTGCAGTCGATGAGAATCACACTCATGAATAACAATGTTGTGCTGTAAAGGTGTAATTCTTTTTCTTATTTCGCCCAAAGTAGATACTCGTACAAAGTCCATTACCTTACAACAAGCAGTCACACACAAGCGCACACAAAAACACAAACGGTGACATATTTTATGTATTTTTCTTTCTTCGCCTTTTGTTCCTTATCATTGTTTGCTTGTGTGCTGTGTATGACAAAATTTACACAAGCACAGTGTCATTGAAAAGCAAGCACAACAGAGTAAACATTGATCTACCCTAAGCCATTTCTCGGCTATATCTTTCACGTTCAAAAAGAGTTATTTACATAATGGGCACTTGAGTAGTTCTCACAAGCTTGTGAGACATCAACCATGCAAGTAAATATGCAAGTGTTGAACTTTTTGGTTTTTTTTGGTTTTCCCCTTCCAGATTTCAGGTTCAGGCGGAGGACTTCCTCCCGTGAGCACGCTCACCAACATCCACAGCTCACATCACACGCACCAACAGAACCTCATCATGCCTCTGTCCGGAGTCATGGCCATAGCACAGAGTAAGTAGACCCTCCGAGCTGCGGGGTCCAACACGCCACCCCCACCATTTGAACCTTCGACCCACGTTGCCTCATCTGACCTCTGTCATCTCTCTCTCTCTGTCCCTCTCTAGGTCTGAACACGTCCCAGTCCCAGACGGTACCGGTGATCAACAGCGTGGCGGGTAGCCTGGCGGCGTTGCAGCCCGTCCAGTTCTCCCAGCAGCTCCACAACCCTCACCAGCAGAGTCTGATGCAGCAGTCCCCCAGCCACATGGGCCAGCAGCCCTTCATGGCCACCGTCACACACTCACACAGTGAGTACCCCGTCCTTCCTCTGTATGCTACTGCCGCTGTTGTTGTTGTTGTTGTTGTTGTTGTAGTTGGATTTCTTCTTTACTTAGTTATTTAGCTCAGCTCCTTAACGACATGTATCTGAATTCACTGTAAGTCGCTTAGGAGGAGCAGGTAAGGTGTTAGGACAGCCTTGCTGGTGCCTTGGTACAGGTAGGCTGTGGACACCAGGGAGTCGAAGGTGCTAGCCACTACACTATTCTAATTTAGTTATGAATAGATTCAAGCGTGTGAGATAGTTTATCAAAATGTTTGTCCTGGGGCAAGAACCTAATTTCACGGTTTCCCCACCACCAATTTCCAAAAGCAAATCTGAGCCACTGAAAATATGCAGCCTACCCTACCCTACATCCATAGGCGCATACCTTGTCAACAGTTTTATTACCACCAAATCTGGACCAGGGGAATTTGATTCAAATTGTAATTTGCGTACATCCCGCCCTTTTCTCCACAAGTCTGACCTGTGTCCGTCCTTCCCTCCACAGTGTACTCCCATAAGCAGGAGCCTCCCCAGTATTCCCACCCCTCGCGGTTCCCCTCAGCCATGGTGGTCACAGACGGCAATAGCCTCAGCACCCTCAGTTCCATGTCGTCCGGCAAACCGGTGAGTGATTGCCATGCCCCCCCCCCCCCCCCCCCCCCGCTTCGTGACCCCCTCCCTTCCCTTGCATGGTCCCTTCCAGTCCTAATCGTTTGTTATAAGCATTCAGGGTCCAGGGTATTACAGAGTATCACACACACACACACACACACACACACACACACAATGTTCTGTGAATGGACAACTCTGCAGGGATCAAATACAAGTTTTTTTTTAGAAATGGGTGTGGTTTGAAATGGGTTTCTACGGCACATTCACATGTACTTTCTTTCTTTAAATACATTATTATTATTATTATTATTATTATTATTATTATTATTATTATTATTATTATTATTATTATTATGACATTCTTGGCCTCATTCTCATCAGGAGAAACATAAAATGCAGCCCAAGAAACAAGTGTTGTGAGACCCCTTGAGGTCCACTTGGACCTCCCTATTCAACTGGATCAGGGAGGAGTGCGTGTAGCGTGTAGCGTGTAGCATGTAGCGTGTAGCGTGTAGTGTGTGTATTGACTGTGTGTTTATTGTTTAATCCCTGTCACATTAGGATGCTCCAGTAAACAAGATGGTGCATCTCGGGGGACTGTCCTGGGTAAATACTATTTCCTCAGTTCAGTTTACACAGTTCCACCGGGTTGATTTCACTGGAATAAATCAGCAGTGCACCCAACGTGTCGTAATCCAATCACGTCACGCACAAACCAACGACATGCGTGCGCTCAGCTCACACATGCGCTCCCGCCGCATGTCCGCTTCCGTCGCAGCTCGCCAGTGTATCGTTGTCCTGTTTGACCTCGGTTCAAATACCGTTGTTGCTAGGGAGAATCCAAGCTAATAGGGCCGAAGGATACACGGACAATATCCTCCTCCGAATTCCTATTTCCTTTAGGTAGACCCGGCCAATCAATCACATGTGCCCTCAGCCCGAACGCTGCTTGATTAATGCTGCCTCCTTTGGCTTTTCTCTCAGAGAGAGAGTGAGAGAGAGAGCGTTGCTTTTGCCCGGGCGAGCCTGGCCCCTGCCTCCGATCAGGAAATGAGCCCGGCCGTTAATCAAGGTTCCTGGGGGCTCACGTCCCGCTACCTCGCCAGCGCAATGATATGGCGAGGCGGTCGTTAGACAGGGGGGATTTTGGGGGTTCGAGTTTTTCTTGGTAATTACCTTACTGTCTCGTCCTACTCTGTCCCACTTCTCCCTGCTCTAAGTGACCGCTCTAGCCTGAAATGCTGTCCCTGGTGTTTTCACACGCTCAATTTCCCACGCTGAGACAGAGAGAGAGAGATGAAGGGGAGAGAGAGAGACAGAGAGAGAGAGAGAGAGAGAGAGAGAGGGGAAGGGAGAGAGCAGACGAAGCGTAGCATGGCTACTGATAGGCTGATGGGCCGATGGAGCGAGAGAGTGCACTCTGTTTGGCTATCAGATCAAAAAAATGACCTAAAGTCTCTTTCAGTAGAGTCGATGTTGTCCTCCGACCGTAGCATGAAATCATCAATCGCCGATCGATCACCGATTCGTGATGACAACGCGATGGGTTGAATCGCGACGAAACCCGGTCTCTGCTGTGCTATCGCCTTTACGTTTTCCTCAGGTGCCGTTTCCCCAGACCACAGGCCACAGTATTTAGAGAGCCATTACCTGGCCTGCTCTTCCCATGTCGCTCCTTATCAAGGGCCGTATTTGGATGGGTGTAAAGGGAGAGGTCTCAGACTGGTTCAACGTGCCCGGGGTTTATAACGCTCCTGTTTACCAAGCCAACCACCCTACCACCACCACCACCCCCACCCCCACCCCGCCTCAATAGCACCCAGTCTGTAAAAAAAACCAAAAAAAAAACGTACTTACAGAGCAGTTTCTAATGACTAAGGACTCAGGTCACTTTATCAGGTAAGGCTGTTTGCCGGACGGGAGGTCAGGCTGGGGTCGCTCGCCTACACCCCTTCCAGAGAATGGAAAAGAAAGGGCTGAATTCAACAAACAGTCTCTGGGGGAGAAAAAGGCGTTTAAATACAAAAAAAAAAAAAAAACGAGGAGAGAAGAGGGATGGGGAATGTGTTTAGTCAGGTGTGGCACATGAAGGTGCAGAGTTGATGTATTTACTTTCCTTTCTATACCCGCCAATTCCCTCTCGGCCAAACCCGGAAGTGGGGCCAACTGTTATCAGTCACCAGTTTCTTTCCTGGAACATGTTCTTGATTGTGATTTTTTGGTTTTGTGTAACATGCAGCTGTAACTTTTACTATTCGTTGTTTTTCTTGGTCTTGGTAGTGATTTCTGGTTTTGTGCTATAACTTTGAGTACTTATTGTTTTGGTTGGTCTTTCTCTCAATCTACCTTTCTCTTTTCTTTTCTTTTTTCCTACAGTGTCCTCTCCAGGCGTGGTGACGGTGTACACCTGACTTCATCGGCGCCGGGCAACCGGAGCACATTTTTCCGTCCTCTCCCTGCAGTTACCGTGACAACCCTTAATAACGGGCCAACCGTATTCTGGACGGCGACTCGGTCAACAACAGAAAGGAGTGGCAGTCAGAGGTCAGGGTATAAAGCGAAAGAAGAAGAAGAAGAAGAAGAAGAAGAAGAAGAAGAAGAAGAAACTACAACAACAAACTCACTCCAGATAGTCACGGCCACACACACACATCTGCAAGTGAGAAGGCTGGATTTCCTCCTCTGTCGCACGCGCAAAAAAAAACAAAAAACGATCAACAATGTACAAGATTTTTTTTTTTTTTAAACTACAATCTTCGCAAACAGTATTCATGTCCCCCCCCCCCCCCCCCCCCCGCCTCCCCAACGAGATAACAAGAGTCAATCCCACTAAGACAGAACAAAGACATCAGGAATAGCGTACATGAAACTTCTGAACTATGTGGCGCAGGACGGCGGCGGCGGCCATGTTACACTGTGATTTGATGTGTAATCATGCAAATAAGACGACACCCGTCGGAGGGAATGACGCAGAGTCGCTCCCCAGGCTGAGAGAGACTCTGTGGCGGCGACGGTCTCCATCGAGGAGTTTTGATATCCTGAAGTCGTTGACGTCTGTGTGCCAGCCAATGTGCTTCTCTGGCCACGTATATATGTGCCACAGGACGGTCGTGTGTGTGTGTCACGAGCATCACACACCTGCAGAACTGTGCGACAATCATGGTGACCTAAACTCGAGACGCCTGTATTGATTTTTTTTTAATGCTATTTCATATTATTCTGTTATGCAGAGTCTTCCATGTTTATGTTTTCACTTTTAGATTTGCCATGCTCATTTCAGTGCAGGTAATACATTTTATAGTCTAAAGGATTTCATCATTGTGAGTTGTTGGCTCAGTGTGTGTATGTGTGTGTGTGTGTGTGTGCGCGTGTGTGTGTGTGTAATACTGTGATTGAAAGATTCTGACAATCTTGAAAACTTTGAAGGACTATGCAATGTTTATGAAGAGTTTGAGACGTTTTTTGTTCAACTGGATTGCAACGGTCTCCCACAAACTTGAGACTGGATGATAACATGCACTATCTGTAAAATGACCAGCAGTTATTTCAGTTGGTGATGATGAAGCTGCCTGTAAAAATAGAACTGGGACAAGGGACAACCTACCGTCGTCAGCGGACGACTTTATTGAGCCTTTTTTTAAGATAACCTTCCAACATTTTCATCGCTTGACTACACTGTCAACGCTAAACAACATAGCCTGACATTTTCGTAAGCTAAGTCGGATAATTGAGTCACATTTTTAGGTATACCTTTTCGAGACGACTCACAGTCGACAATCTTGGCACGGCCCTTCCCCTCTCTCTGTTTCTCTCTCTCTCTCACGCTCTCTCTCTCTCTCTCTCTCTCTCTCTGTCTCTCTCTCTCCCCCTCCCCCTCTCCACTGTTTGCATATGGGTTCAGGTGAATTTCAGGAATGGGACTCACCCTCCCTTTCCGCTCCCACTTCGCCAATCCCAATGCGAACAGCACAACTGTTGTTCATACTTGTTCATACTAATGAGTTAGCGTACGACCCCCCGCGGCGACGACAACAACGACAAGTATTCAGAAACATAACAGTGATTTTTTTTTCCTTTCTATTTTTAATCCAGTAGTTTGGGAAGCAGAGCTAAATGTTGTGACGGCCGCCTCCTTCATCAGACCGGCCTCCGGGGAAGTTGCTCAGCCGTGTAGAAGTGATTCTGTGGCACTCGACATCCAAATAAGCAGTATTAGACACTGATAATTAGAGAAAGAGTTGGGACCCACACACACAAAAAAACAACAAGATTTAATGCTAACTCTTTACACTTCACTTTCAAATGGTTTTGAGATGGCAAAAAGTCAAGAGTCAAAATGGCCATGGAGGAGTTGGCAAACAAAAGCATATCATAACATATGGATCCAGTCTCCTGTTCAATATTAGGTCATGACATTTTTTTTGTATAATGTCGATTGGTTTGTGACTGTTATAGAGACATTTACTGCCATCCAATCAGACGGCACTCAGACTGTGTTTGATTTGTTTTTCTTTCTCTCTTAATGTATTATTTTTGTATAAAATCGAAATCAATCTTAAAATCATTATTTATACTTTCTGAGAAAATGCTGATATTTCAAGTAAAATGTATTTTTTCTCCAAAATGAATGAACGGCTTTAAGAGTTATTTCCTTTTAGTTTGAATGTTTAGAACCACGTAACAAAATGGAAGCTCGTTTTATTAGTTTATTCGTTTATTTTTGGCATCATGAAATAGGTCACACATTTCCTATAAGTATGTCTATATAATGTGTCCAATAGAATCGCTGAATGTTGATTAGAAAATGGTGTGACCCAATGAGATAATGGTGCCACAACAATGACGCAATTCCTTCCCTTGTAAGGGAAATAATGGACACAGATAAGGACTGAAAGAAAGGAGATAGACGGATGCATAAAGAAAAAAGAGACAGATAGAGGGACATAGATAGAGAGCGAGAGAGAGGGACAGGGAGAGTTTCTTGTCGCAGGAGACTATGTGCAACACAATGCATATAACCTTTGAGATGGTTACTCAGTTTATGGCACCCTCACAAAGATTTGTGGTATTGGTGCGTGATAAGAGCGGAGCTTCTTTGAACTTGTTGGATCTAAAGTGCATGCGTACTTTCCAGCCGCAGACACCTGCACTAAGCAATGGCGGTCGTGTAAGTGCAGTCGGTCTGAGGTCGCTGAACCTGACTGAACCTGCACCCAGAGCACACTTCATATAGATACCGATGTGGTCGCACCACTATTAGAATGATTACCGTGAACATCATGATGATAATGATGAGTATATGGCTGTTGTGTTCTTGGTTTTTGTTTATCTTCAACATACTACAAACTATCAGGATCAATATTCGTCAGGGTGCACAAAGGACAAGAAATGCCACAAAAGTGTGTATTTCCTATGTTTGTATATACCTAATACATTACAACATATTCTCACTTATTATTTAATTATTACTCATTATTTAAATAGATGTTTTGGGCCAAAAATTGGGAGGGACAGCCTTTTCACATAAGATTTAGTGGAGAAGGGTAAGCTTAACAAACAACATTAAAAAAAAATGTAATCCATCTTTCAACAAGTGTCATTAAAACAGGAGTTTGTACTAACTTAGGGTTGAAAACTGCACTCAAAGTGGTGTTCATCCTACAGCTTGCTTACTGTGGTCACCTAACAACAAACCACCACAACAACAGATCCCACTCACACACTGAATGACTTACACCAAGCTTTTTCAATCATTGTTTTAGTCATAGGCTGTGAAGTTTTTATTTTGTCATTATGAAATCATAGTCAAGCACCGAAGACAACCTAAAATAGGAAAGATAGCGTTAAAAAACAGTGCTCAACAGCCCAAACAATCAAGTGTTTAAGTAATGGGACAATAAAGCAATATAATTCAATTTGCAGGCCGGCCAAAGCAGAGAAGAAGAATAATGGGGGGGGGGTAGGGGGGGTAGATGCAACGCATAGCAGCCAGTTCTGCCAATGAGAGAGGTGACACGCATGTCTGTATGTCCTCAGTCTAATATGCTGACTGTGTCACCTATACAGAAGGACTTTTATGCAACCGTTATATATATATATATATGACTTCATTCCTGGGAAAGGATTGACTTGCGTAAGTCCCAGGGCTTCTCCTCCTTTGTGTGCCCTGTGTTAGTGTTGTTCTAACTCTCTTGTGTCCCTGTGAGGTGGAAGGCGTCCATCCAAGGGGAAGCCCTGCTGGGCAAGCCCTTGTAATCCAATGATGTTGCTCCATTTGGTTATCAATGAGGCCTTTGATTTCAGGCCCGGGTCGCCTTTAAAGATCTCCCCACTGCTCTTTTTACTGCTGTTCCCCCAAAAAAGAAGCGGCAAGATTAGCAAACTCATTTGCATCTGTTAAGGACATACAGTTTCGAATACAATACAAACCCTCTCTGTATGGATTCAGCTTGGGAGTTTAATACACCTTCTGTTTCGGTTCATTTGAGCGATAGGAGAACCGTCATTTTCTCATTTTAACATTTAACTATGACATTTGATTTGGATTAATTAGGTTTATGAAATACGAGGTTTATGTTTGTAGCAGTGGACTCAGTGTAGGAGTGGACTCTAACCACGCGCCACATCAGTCGCTTTTGCTGGGGCCCGCCGAGACCGGACACGGGGTTGCCATACCTGAAATAAAAATAAAAACAACCCCCACAAACCCCACACTGCCTCTACACCTCCCCAGTGTCACACGCCAACCCCACCCTCCCCCCTCCATCCTGGAGACCGGAGGCCCGGGGCTGCTGCCTCGGCTGGCGGAGGGGGTCCCTGGGCCGGCCGGTTGCAGGGGCCGGCTGGATGGGCTCGGATGGAGGCCCCACAGCTGGGCCGTGGAAGTCCCGTCTGGGGGTGCCGGTGTAGCACTGGACTCTAATCACATGCCACATCAGTCGCTTTTGCCGGGGCCCGCCGAGACCGGACACGGGTAGACGTTGGTTGAAGTATGCGTTTATTGGAGATGGCGAGATGGTATTTGCGGAGCAGATGTTACAAGCTGCCATGACAGTGGCTCTCTCTCCTGAGTGTGTGTGGTGATAGCTGGTTTATCCTGGGTGCCATGATTGCCTCACCCAGCCCCAGAGTCCAATCAGACTCGGGCCAGGTGAGGCTGTAAACCAGCTATCAACAACACACACTCCACACACACACTCCACAATGTTACACTATGTTTTTTAATGAATGTGAACACATCATTAAAAAACCATGGTAGTACATATTAAAGTGTATATGATGTTTTAACTGGACCGTTCTTTCTCAGGAGGCTCAGGTCCTTCGGCGTGTGCAGCAGGCTACTGCAGATGTTGGCTGGGGAGGCTGGGGAGGCGGCCTCAAGGCTGGGGAGACCAACCGACTCGACAAACTGGTGAGGAAGGCCAGCTCTGTTGCTGGACTACAACTGGACAGTCTGGAGGCAGCGGTGGAGAGAGGAGGATGACAGACAACATCAAGACCATCCTAGGCAACCCCTCCCATCCACTCTATGATGAGCAATGGCAGATGGGGAGCACCTTCAGCCACAGGCTCACCCCCCCCCCCCCCCCCCCCCCCACAGGTGTAAGACAGAGCTGGGGAGTGTGTGTGGTTGATGGCTGGTTTAACAACCTCACCTGGCCCGAGTCAGACTGATTAGACCAGCCATCCAGCCATCAACCAAATGGCATTTCAGGCCTTCCTTTGTGCCGGCAGCCATTAGGCTGTACAGCAGCGCCTGAGACCCCCAGCCTATATGCCTGTTCCCTAGCTGTCAATTTTGCACCTCATGTACATTTGTTTGTTCATTTGTTTGTTGTTTATTATTATATTATTTATTATTCTTCTATTGTATTTTATTTTTTGTAATTTGTTGTATTGCATTTTTACTACACTTGGCGCTATTGTTCTTTTCGCCTGTCTTCCTGCTGCTGTAAATGTCCAAATTTCCCCGCCTGAGGATCAATATAGTGATATCTTATCTGATGAACATCTAGTATTGGTTATAAATATCAAAGTAGATTGTGTAAGTAGTTTGTCATTTGTAGTTTGTAGTTTGTGAAATCATTGACAACAACTACTCAGAGTTAAGGAGAAACAACCACAGGTGCTTTAATGTAAAAAACAAACGCACATTTTGAATGAGAAGGTCACCATGATCAGAACAGATATAAAGAAACAAACTTTATATATATTTCCAAATGTCAAATATAGCTATTGGGATGGAGTTTATTAACTGAACATTAACAGGAGTTACAGGAGTTAGTTATACAGTACTGGCTAACTTTCGGGCAATTATCTTTACTTTACTTACAGTTTCAGTATCAGCGACTAACTAAATAACATATAATTACAAGAGGTTGACATGCTCAGTTAACTAGCAGTTAAATAATAACAATACATAATATTGATAGAAAAGCATGTATTATGAATGACAAATAACACTATTTTTTTAGTCAAAGTCTTACACTTGACAGGACAATGTTTTCTTTTAAATAATTATGTTTGCATAACCTGATGATCAAGATCAACAGGCAAATTACTTACATTAATCAGGTAGCCAAAGGAGATGTTTGGTCTAGTGAGGCAACATACATAATGATCCTTCGAGGTTGAGGAACCACGTCCGATTCTAACGGTCACGTCAACTTGTCTCATCTTCAAGTCTCCTTGTCTTCTCCTCTTCTCCTCTTCTTGTCTATCCCTCTATATTGTCTCTCTCTCTCTCTCTCTCTCTCTCTCTCTCGTCCTGTTTAATAAAGCTTTAAACCTCTAGAAGGAATAGCCAGTAGCAGAGGACAAACTGTGTTTAGTAGACCATTAGCCAATCTAACAGACAGCTAATGCCCGGTCCAGACCAATGACACTTTGGTTGTGTTGCACCTCAGAGCTGCACTGCTTTCCATGCTGAACACACAGTGACACAACACATCATCTGACGAGCCTAGAGAATCATTGATCTCCAATCGGCCCTCTGAATCTGCTTTTATTTACTCCAGGGAGAGTTTACACAAAAGGGACTCCTCCAATTCTACATCTTGATGACTTAATTTAGACACTTGGCAACACTCGTCAAATGGCCTCAATTAGTCGTCAATAAATCAATACATCACTGTAACGCCCCAAAGCTAATATTCCTTCATTTAACGTAATTGCCCCCAATATAAACATTTCCAACTCATGTGTGTGTGTGTGTGTGTGTGTGTCTGTATGCATGTGTGTGTGTATATGTCTGCATGTATGCGTGTGTGTGTTTGTGTGTGTGCGTGTGTGCATGCACGCGTATGTGTGTGTGCATGCGCGTGTATGTGTGTGTGTGTGTCTGTATGTATGCGTGTGTGTGTGTGTGTATCATACAGATGCAGGGTACCCCAGAGGTACCCGGAGGTCGGCATGAGGAACGAGCTGGGAACAGTAGCGGCGGACAAAGGGACAGAAAGTGGAAGCTTTGGGGTGAATGCGGCCGTGTGTTTAGCCGCCCCGCAAGAATGGAGACTACACCAACTCCAGCTGGGGCCCAAGGGGTTAATGGGTAAGACTGCCCAGCAGGGGTCAAGGGTCACGAGGCCGCTCTCTGCCAGGGCTAATTGGTCACTGCGAACAGAGCTTACGCCAAGGGACTAAAGAGAAATACATAGACATGCATGGAGCTGCTTTGATAGAGGAGTCTTCCATCACAGCCTGAAGGAGCCCTGTGTTGTGGCTGGCTGCACAGTCATGGAGATCAGCAAGCTTACAGTGGCACCCGGGCCGGGCTGATGAAAAGGTAGGTCCCTTTGATGTTTTCTTTTAGCATTAGCATTAATGTCATTTCTCTGAAGAAGTATATATCTATGTATATGATACGTTACGTCACCACTCCGTTGTGAAAAACGTTCAAAAGTTTGCAAAACTTTTTCAGTGATGAAATGCAGCAGTTGAAAAAAAGTACTCACAGCTCTTTTGTACAATTTAAAACAACACTCGGTGTTTTTATTGACTAATATTTGGTTCACAGGTTTAACGTTATATTCTTGTATACCTTGAAAACATTTAATGCCAGTCAGTTATATCACACTCTGTAAAGGATGTATGAATCAACATAGCGATGGATGGATGGATGAAAAATGGTAAACATGTTGTCCAAGGCAAAGAGGGAGGCTAAAGCCAAATAATATATTATTATTACCTCAAGGAATAACTAAGGAATGGAAAAGTGTTTTGAATTATATGAGCCATGATGGGTCAATTGCTGTAGCGTTTAGACAGCTATTCAATACTTCATTTCAAAACGTCATTCAAAGATGTGTCATTTTGTTTGGTGTCAAACACCGAAAACGCTTCGAAGGTTTCCTTTTTTAGAGCATAAATCCTCAGAGAAAAGTGAGTTTTTCTTCACGACGTGATTGAAACCCAATCGCCCAAAGCACATAAATAATGATTGACGAGTGTGTTGATTGCATTTTGCCTTAATTGTCTCGTTCTAGTGTGAGTCTTGCTGTTCGCATCGAACGAGGAATCGTAAAATGCAGGACAGCTCGGACCGATGATGATAAACTACGGGCGTGTGTGGCAAGGAGAAAACAAGCAGGCCTGCTTTCACTTGCCTGGGTCTTGGGGGTCCCTTTGGTGAATCATCTCACCCTAATAGCTCTATAGCGATGCCTGGCAGAGTGATAGAAGAGTATAAATGCGGATCAGCCCATTGCCTATAGAGGCTCTCCTGACAAGACTGATGCTGTCATGCTGGTGCTGTCATCACGGCCTCGCTGCTCCAAGGGGTTAATGACTTATGGTGGGATGCCTAGCATGGGAGCCAGGTTAATGTTCTACTCATCTCTCTCTCTCTCTCTCTCTCTCTCTCTCTGGACCTCCTCTGGGGGTCTAGCCTCTTGCTCCTCAGAGCAGAGGGCCAGTCGTGGTGGGGGTGGGGAGGGGAGGGCTGAATGAGTGGCTTGGCTGGCCTCCAGCTAAACTCGGGCCCCACAGCAGGGGGCGGGAGACCCCGCGCGGCGGCGGCGGCGGCTCTCAAAGGCCCCCAGGGAGGGTGGAGAAGGTCTCCCTCGGGGCGGAGGAGAGGAGCGACGGACGGACGGACGAGAGCTCATCGCCGCTCCGGAGGCGTCATTAGAGGTGATCAACGGTAGCGAGAGGAGGACATCATAAAAGTCCTCTTCGCCGGCTCTCTCGCACACACACACAAAACCCGGTTGTTAACGGCAACGGGGACGGAGGAAGATAAGTCACATGGGTTGTAACGCACAGCGTCTGTCGAACATGAGGTTGTGATGTGATGTGATGACGAAGTGATGCTATGGGTTCTGCTGTAAGTCAGGGGTGAACGTTTGTTCAGAGATGACCCAATCAGGGCCCCGGATGAAATAATAAAGTATGAATACGTTTATTTTAATTTCATTAGTTCCCTTGCTCCCTTGAGACATGGGTATGCAAAAAAAAGACATTCCTTGAATAGTCCTACTAAAATATAAAAAGGATTTGAGCCAAAAGGCAGGTGATGGATGGTGGAGGGCCTTGTAGTCCTCTTCTTTACATTCCCTAATTAAGCTGTAAATCTTTCACAACAGCAACTCGGAGGGACAATGGGAGAAGGGCACATCTTGTTACTCCACCTTGTCACTGGGGGAACAATGGGAATGCCAGCTAAATCACGCCGTGCATCAGGCTACACTGGGTTTTCAATGACCCCACACAGCCAGTAAAAATGTAAGACAAACCATTAGGGGTCAAGTGTCGGTGTCGTACAATACTAATCAATAAAAACATTATGGGATATGTGTTATTTTGGTTTGAATCATTTTTATTATAGGTTCTGTATGAATGTGAAAGAACAATTTGTATTTGAAAAATATATATCAACTGTTGAATACTGTCCAATGACTGTATTTAAAGCTGTATGTGTGTGATTTGATATTATAAAAGGCATGTGCCATGTCAGAAACACACATTATATTGCCAGTCGGTCCAGAAAAGAAAAACTAAAACGTTTATTGCATGTACTTCAGGTGTTACTGGATGTTGGCCTACCATTGTACTTTGAAACAGTCAAGTGCAAAACTAAATGATACATATGCACATCCAGATAACCTGCAACAGCTAAATGTAACACTTCAATTTGATCCAAAACTACCTAATGAAATTAACATAGGTTGCTATTATTATAAACGCAGCATGATCATCCATTCATTGTCTATTCTTGTGTCCTCTTGCTTATTCTTGTTTATTTTATTATTATCTCAATCTGAATATAAATAGAGAATATAAATGAGAATATATGAGAACAGTGAGGCCACTTAGTTATCCCCACAAAAGTTCAAATTCAAATCAAAAGGGGATCTCAAGTGCACACACACGCACACACACACACACACACACACACACACACACACACACACACACACACACACACACACACACACACACACACACACACACACACACACACACAATGCTGCCATATGTACACGACATACAGAGAATTGAAATTGTGTTTCCCACTTATACCCGGTGCAGACAGCAATAAACATGAATGTAAAATATAAGTAAGACACAACATATAAAGTATAAAAAATGTATATAGCCTATGCTAAAAGACATCGAATATGAATCTAGATTTGGTAAAAAAAGGTCGACACATCAAACACAATGGAGGTCAACCACTAAAGAAAAAACGACCACCAGTTACCTCCAATAAGCCACAAGCAACCCCAAGCGACCCCACCTGCAGGCCCGCTCGCTCCCGTCCGGGACAACAGCGCCCCCCTGCGGCGGAGGCGCGCAACGGCGGCGCGGCGCGGCGGAGCGGAGCGGCGCGGCGCGCACGACTGCGCAGCTCCGGAAAGAGCTGCGCCGCCGTCGTCGTCATCATCCACCGTCGTCACTGCTGACGTCACGCCTCGGATTAGGAAACCGCTGTTATATCAAGATGGCGCTACGGCCAGGCTCCGGGGGAGGCGGCAGGTATGGTGGTCCTTTTAAAAACCGACGAAATATATACACCCTACGCGTTTCCACGTACGACATGTTTGTGTACAAATACGGCGTCAAGGTCGGACTGTGACACAGTCACCATGGTGGGGGGGGGCGGCTTTGTTGCCAAGGAGACGGAGCCAGAGATGGTAGACAGGTGTCTACCGGGTCTGCTGTAGCTAGCTGGTCTGTCTGGTTCTGGTTCTGGTTCTGGAGCTGTGTGGTATGGTTAACTAGGCCTGATCTTCGTCTTCTACTTCCTCCTCTTCTTCTTCTGCTGCTGCTGACCTCGTATTTGTAGTGTGTGTAGTGGTTTATTGTAATAATGTCCGCGTCTACACTAGGTCAACGTTAGCTGTGACAAGTAGCCTAGCAGCTGTCAACACGGACTGGAATGACAGTCACCCTCCTGGCCATTGTGTGTGTGTGTGTGTGTGTGTGTGTGTGTGTGTGTGTGTGTGTGTGTGTGTGTGTGTGTGTGTGTGTGTGTGTGTGGAGAGACCACTACTACTCCTAGGCACTGCAAAAATGGCCTGCAGTACTGCTTTGTTGTGGGTAGGACTGGAGCAGGACTGACTGGCTGCTTTCACAAGTCGACCTTTTTTTTTGTTGTTGCTGTGATGTGTTGTAAAGCTTTGTCTCTGCATCCAGCCTTGGGTCGGTGGTGCTGAGCCTGTTGCAGTGCAGTGTAGTGCAGTGGGCCCAGTATTTGTATTTCTGGGTTTATTTGTATTTGTATGTAAGCCTGTACATGCATTCAGCCTTGGGTTGGTGGTGCTGAGAGTGGGAATCAGCTCTGATCTGTTGCAGTTCAGTGGGTCCAGTATTTGTATTTCTGGGTTATTTGTATGTAAGCCTGTACATGCTTTCAGCCTTGGGTTGGTGGTGCTGAAGAGTAGGAATCAGCTCTGATCTCTTGCAGTTCAGTGGGTCCAGCCGTTTTGTTTGCTTTTTGTGTTTCTGGGTTATTTTAACATTGCTGTCTGTTTTTAACATGGTTAACACACACAGGAATGGCTTTACTTTTAACCGACCGCAATGACACTGAACTGGTAATAATTCAGTATCTATGGAGGTCGTGTACATTGACTTTATGTGGTGAAATGCAGCATGATCTATAGAGAGAAAAGGACAGGACATCTTTATGATTCATTCATAAGACGCTTTGGCTTGGCCCAGTGGTTTAAATAATGTAAATGTGCTGCCTTGGTACCAACCTCTCAACTAGCCAGAGGATACTGACACCACATGAAATACAAGACCCAGAGAGACTGTGGATAACGGTAGTCCAGCCCCTGTGAATAATTAGGCCTAACTCATCTGGCTTCATGATAATTTGTTTGTTATAAATGCTCTATAAAACTCAGTCATGTATTTTATCTTCCCATCTGGGCCAATTGCAGTTGGATTTTGTCATCAAGGTGAAACTAGTTTAGATGGTGTGCCCCCTTATAGGTCTATCTGCAAGTACCGTATCTCTACTACCCACCAGAAAAAAAAAAAAAAAGTTGATCTGCCTCCCAAAATTCAATGTTTTTATCCTTTCTAAATGTGGAATAGCATGTTGAAAGTATAAACGACAGAAGGAAAATTAGAGTCAACTAATGTAGGACACCGACAAACAAGGGTCCAAAATTAACTTTTTGAATGGAATTGTGTCTTTTTCCCTGTGGGAAAATGTGCCAGCCAAGCAATTGTTTTAACATGTAACCCTGCAATTTTTTACCTGCAAAATGGTCAAAAATATCCACCATTGGCTGGTGTTAATTTTCGACCCTGCTGACAAATAATTGATCTAAATGTTATTTATTAATGGTACATTGGTGTAATTTAGAAAATGCCTGTGGACCAAAGGGGCGGTCACTAGGTGGCGCAGTACTACAGTGTATTTAAACGCCTGCATTGAGTTTATGAAAAGTGGCTCTACGCTTTCTATCTCTTTTTGTGGAGGTTATTAATTTCAAAAGCCAGACTAGTTCTTCTGAAACTCTTTAATCACTTGATGGTCCAAATCTATTTTTCATCATGACCCTTATTTTATTTTTGCCTATTGTTTGTGGCCTATCTGCTACACATGTCTCAGTATGTAATGAGGATGTAGTAGGTGAGGGACTACAGAGCTGGATTCGGTCTCTATTTCTTTCTTCCATTGGCTACAAGGCAGGAAATGTACACTGAGGACATCTTGTGATGTTTGGGCGCGTGCCAAATGTGACGAGCACAATTTCAGTGGGGAAAAAATGACCGTAGCATTATATGAGGCTATTTATTCAGTTATCTGCAAAAGTGGCTGACAAAGGGTGACAAAGCAAAGTAGACATAGCTGTGCATAATTCAACCTGCATACAGCTATGCGTTGTACAATTGTACAAAAACAAACCCTATGAATTATAAATGAGCGTGAGGTAGTTTCCATTCACACAATTAGTTTTGTTAGGGTTGGTTAGGCAAACACTATGCTTAATGGTATAGTAAGTAGGCATCCCACAAACCAAGACATTGGTAATCTAACGCAACACATCGTCATCACAAGACTCTTTTTTTAAATAACGATATCATGCTTTAAACCTCATCTTCCTCTATTTGGATGGCAGCAACATGTCTTACAAAGCGAGGCCACACCCAGACGCCACCAGCTGCAATCATTGCTGATCTCTTTAATCTGCTAATCCTTGACCCGATATTCGCTTATACTAGGGTGGGGGGGGGGGGGGGGGGTGGCACCACCCACCCACCCAGTGTATCATTTGTTTCTTCCCATGAAAGCCTTGTAAGCTGCGGATGTTTCCCAAGGAGCAGCTGTGAGCGACTTTCTCTCCTTTGTCAAGTGTCGTCTTTGCCGGGGGCAAAACACACACACACACACACACACACTATTATGTTCATTTATCTCCTATACGTGTTGTTGTGTGTCATTGAGTTGCTGCCAATCTCACGAGTGATTGATCTTGGATATCTGGCCTTCACTGGTTTAAGACTTGTCATCTGCTTTAAGGCTTGTCGTCTGCTTTAAGGCTTGTCGTCTGTTTTCAGACTTGTCGGCTGGTTTAAGACTTGTCGTCTGCTTTAAAGCTTGTCTGGTTCAAGACTTGTCGTCTGGTTTAAGGCTTGTTGTCTGGTTTAAGACTCTGTTGCCTTCGGTCTTGTTTTTAATTTGCTCTTCCAGGATCTGTTTAGTCATGGGGTCCCTGTGTGTTTGTCAGGCTGTAGCCTTAAGTCTTAAATAAACTTTATCTGACCCCCTGCAGTCCCCTGCATAGCACCCAAAGGACTATCTCTGCATATCTCCCTTTTAGTCTGACAGGCCTCAGCCATTTAAAACTATACTGGAATCAACACTTTAATATTTAAACACCTGTTCTGCAGCTGATGTTAATGCTACTGCTTTGCTATCTGGTACTTAGCATTTAAATTGGCAAGAGTCTTAAGGTTGCACCAAGCATGTGTCTTGCACATACAAATGAGGCTATAACCAAAGCACATTTAAATTGCAGGGATGGGCACAGCCTCTTAAAAGCACCTTTTAAATGGCAAAGGCACAGGAGCAGCAGGTTCTGTAATTGTTGGTTGTGAATGTGCTCGTTTCTCTGATCGATAAATGTCTTCCCAAGCATCACAGTTATATTGGGATCAATGCTTGCTTCATTTCACGTGTCAGATTTAGTGCCTGTGGTCAATGTGTTATTATGGGCTGTTCATGCCTTCTGTAGAATGAAGGCAGAAGAGTAAGGTTGATTTAAAATTCAGATGGTGTCTGACTACACAGATGAGTATGGGCAAAGTGACAAAAATGAACATTTTAATTAAGGTGTGTTGCATAAATTATATTATAAATGTGTCCAAATATGGAAACGGAAACCAACAATACAATGCAAACATAGCATACTGGGCAAATATAATGCACCAAATGTATTTCTGTATTTGATCATCTTCATCAATCAGCCCATAGTACATTTACTCAGTATGTTAAACATGTTACCTTGTTTCAGCTTATCTCACTCTTGAAAATGTATTTTTCTGATATTGACACTGATTATATTGATGTGTTTTTGTATACATGCATCTCACAAATTCATCACGTGCACTATGATTTAATTATAATCATTATAATAATACATTTTTTCATTGTTCACTCAACACCATGCAAGCTAACTGTAGCGCCCTTGTTCCCTCCATGCTATACTACAGCCTGTACGTGATGGCCATGTCGACTTTGCATGTGACACACTTTTCAACTGTCTGTTTGAATCTTATTATCTCTGGTTTTCCCTTCTCCCCTTCTTGTAGCTTCATGTATTCGGTCGGAGGGGGCATGAGACCCACACAGGGTGAGTCACTCCTCGGTCAACAACATCATGTGTTCACAAAACAGCCCTCAGCTCCCTGCTTCTCCCTCCTCACATCACCTCATCTCTCTCTCTGCAACCCTCCACCCGTTTACATTTACATTTTACATTTAGGGCATTTAGCAGACACTTTTGTCCAAGTACATTTGTCAGTAGAAAGTAAAACAACAATATATCACTGTCGGTACAGCAAGGATGTCAATACGACAAGTTTCTAAGTGCACCATAATTGCTAGGTTTAGCTATCCTTTCTGGTATACAACATGGGTAGCATAGGGTAAGATGCTATACGATGCAAAGTACGATTTATTGCCAGGACGTACGAATATACAATAAGTGCCTAAGATTTTTTTTGGTGGGGGGGGTAGGTAGGTAGGTAGCTTGCTACTGAATAAACTCTAGCTCTAACAAAGTCCATCGTTATGAATGCGAGACACTTCCTCTTGTAGCCTGTAACACTCAATGCCAAAACAGCCAGACTAGCCTTGTATTTATGCTAATCCAGATTGATTTTTTTCATATTGTGTGCTTTGTTTATGTGAATTTGTTCACCGCTATGGAGGAAATTCAACAAAGCGAGTCATTATAAAAAAGGATGCTGGTTCAGTTTAGGGCTCGCTGTCGGTGGTTTGTTAATTTGTCAATAAATCCTCCCTTTGCCACTTTTTCATTATTTATTTATTTTTTGGGTGAGATTAATTATCTTTCGCGACGCGTCCTCACCCAGCCATTTATCCAGGCTGGTTGAGCGCTAATGTGGTGAGTCATCTGGAGGCTAAGCTGAGAGCTAGCTCCTCCACTCTGCTGAGCAGATGCAGCCTCTGACAGGCTTCTACCGCTACACTTTTACCACCACTAACGCCAACAAGACCACTTGTATTATTAGAAGTGGACTCAGGGTTATATTGCTGAGCTAACTCTGCATCTGTGGCCCTAGGTCCTATGAGTTAGTGTCATTGTCATCTGTGTGTAAATTCAGATACACGACAATAAAGTACTTTTGACTGGTATTCAGAATACCCTAACTGGATTTTCTTTGCCATTTCTGTGATGTGTAACACAAGTTGTGTGTGTGTGTGTGTGTGTGTGTGTGTGTGTGCGTGCGTGTGTGCGTGTTGTATGTGTGCAGGCATGATGCCCATGCAGCAGCAACAGCAGCAACAACAGCCGCAGCAGCAGCAGGGCTTCCCCATGGTGCAGGTCATGCAGCCCAACATGCAAGGCATGGTGGGGATGAACTATGGGGGACAGATGCCTCCTGGTGCCATGCCCATGCAGGTAGGCATCGTTACACCCATGTACGCACGGGGATGGTAAATAGGTCAGCTTCAGGCTATAATGGGGTATCTGAATACTGTTTAGTATTTAGTCAGATGCATGTATGGGATTAAGGAGCAGGTAGGGGTTGGGCATCTTGCTCAAGGATCCCTACAGGTAGGCCTTAGGCAGCAGGATTCAAACCCAGAACCTTTCAGCTGAGAGTCAAACACACTAGCAGCCACTTCACTGTCCTGGCCCCCCTGAATTGATATTAGATTATATTAAATGTCCATAATGAAGATAAACGGATGAGATACCAGATGGTTTGGTTGTAATGACTCTTAACTAATGTTCTACAATTACCCTTTGGTAACAGCGATGCATCAGATGAGTACGAGTGAGTACTTAGACTGCAGTACAGAGCTTATAGTTTTGCATTCCCAGAGACAGAATATGAATGAAAAAAGCAACGGTGAATGCTTGAAGCCTATGGGAAATGTGACATGTGTTATGTAATAGGCTCTGTACTATAATGGGTTTCTCTTTGAAATGTTGACAACCAATTTTGGTAGCTTCTGTAACACATTTTTATGGCAGGGCTAATGTTTGTTGTCCATAGCTGTGTACAACCGAAACAGCGCCGAACCATTCTGGGAGCGCAGTCCCAGATCCTTTTAAGGCCCCATTTCCGCCTGTTTACCTTTTTTTAAATGTAGCCGTTTGCAAATCACACAGAACACCACTGCATAACAGGCATAAACAGCACTGCACCGTCTGCCTGCTAACATTTAATAAGACTTTTACCACTAATGTCGCTTGGAATTACATTGTGTGATCCTGCTCCTGTGAGCATTTAATGGAGAATGCTGTAGCATGCATGCTAACAAGTTTCTCCCTAAACTCCAGCGCGTGTGTGTCCGTGCGTGCGTGTGTTTTGATCACCAGGGCGGTATGCCGATGGGGATGCAGGCCCCAGGGATGCAGTTCATGGCCCAGCCTCAGTTCATGGGCATGCGGGCACCAGGACCTCAGTACACGGCCGACATGCAGAAACAGATGGCCGAGGAGCACCAGTAAGCATCACACTTCTGTCCCCTCTCTGCATGCTGCCTAAGCCTGCTGTGGTGTGTGTGATGGTTTGTGGTGGTTAGATGTAGGGTGTTCACTTGTGTATTCTGTGTTTCTGTTAGTTTTCACTGTTTGTCCGCTGTGTTGGTTTTCGTAGGGTCTTTTTTTTAATCATTTCCTGAGATGAGAACAAACATGGCACCAGAAGAAATATAAAATGTTATTCATTGGGATGTTTTTCCAAACAGTATTTTCATAGGATGTTAACGAGACAAGAAAACATCAATTTCAGTTTGTTTTTCTTTCTAAAAGGCTTGCATTGAAGAAAAACACCCGATAAGATGGCATTGTGGAATTTGATAATGATTTCAATTTGAGAATTTACAACATTTTAGTAGCGGGGAGACTTTCCTTTAAGAGGCTCAACAGACGCATCACTGAGGTTCTTCACAATATTATTTTAATGAAAAAAGTGTTCCAGAGAACCATTGTGCAGTAAACACAGACAACTTGCCTATTTTCTGTAGGTTTTTTTTGTAGTACTTTTAGTGCATGGCATTAATACTGCCAGGGTTAGGGGTTCGATTCCCACTGGGGTCATCCCTGCTAAGAATCTATACACTCACATTAGCCAGATGGGACACAAGAAATAATCAAGAATGGTCATGCTGTATTTTGTGTGTGTGTGTGTGTGGTTGGGTGTGGTGCCTCCCAGTAATGTACCCCTTCTCCCTGCAGGAAGCGTCTGGAACAGCAGCAGCGCATGCTGGAGGAGGACCGGAAGAGGAGGCAGTTTGAAGAGCAGAAGCAGAAGCTCAGGCTGTTGAGCAGCGTCAAGCCCAAGGTGAGATCCCCTCCATACCACATGCCTAGCTAGACTCCACCCCCACCTAGCCAGACTTCACCCCTCACCCCCCCCCCCCACCTAGACCACGCCCCCCTACTCAACCACCTAGCTAGACCCTGCGTTTTACCATGCCCCTACTCAACCAGACCCTGCCCTTTACCATGTCCCTACTCAACTAGACACCACACTCATCAAGCCAAACCCCACCCTCACAACCCCTACACCCCCCTAGAACCCACCGGCTACCCCCAGCCAGACCCCCAGACCCCCCAGACCCCAGACCCCGCCCCTAACCCCACTAGACCCTTTGCACGCCTACAGACTCTGCCCCCAACCCCACGAGACCCCACCCTCCTCCCTCCCACCCCGTCCCTCTCCCATGACCTCCCAACCCACGGGCTTCTTACAGGAGGTGGAGGTGGAGGTAGTCACAGTAACGCTTGACCTCCACCGTCTGTTGTGCACAGATGGGCGGGGAGAAGAGCCGCGACGACGCCCTGGAGGCCATCAAGGGCAACCTGGACGGCTTCACCAGGGACGCCAAGATGCATCCCACGCCCTCCGCACAGACCAAGAAGCCAGGTACCTGACCACCTGTTGGCCGACCAGACACCTGGCCTTGGTGTGGTGGGGTGTCTCTCTGGTCTGCCTGCAACTGTAGGTGTCTGTAGGTCTATCCCCCCGGGGCCTCGCTCAAGGATTTAATTTTTGAGTATAGGGCTTGTACATCGCGACGTCGCATCACAATGACCGCCTCCATTTTGAAAGCATGTATGGCATTGAAATGTTAGTTATGTTATTAGTAATGTTTTTTTGGTCATTGTTTAGTTGTTTATTTAATGAAATGATTTATCATTATGGGGAGACATTGTTGTGTTGGAAACTGAAACGGCGTTTCTCATGCGAGACGTGGCAAAACAATGTTTTCATTAGCCTAGGTTATGGCATATTTGCATTTATTTAGGATTTTGCAGTACTACAACTGTCTTGAGTCCTCAATATGGTGGAGTATCGCCAACAAAAAATCCCATGATGCATTCTGATGTACAAGCCCTATAGTGAATTGTAAGCAGATAGCAGGCAAGGCAGCCATGCGTCAGGTATACCAAAGTAACACGCCTCTTTCTGTATCCACTATATGGATCATATTTCATCCGTCATCCACTTCTTCTGTACTGGTGGTCATATTATTTAATAGATCTTGATAGATATATAGTGCTTGTCTTCATTTTTTTTGTCATTTAGTCACTTGTGCACTGCAGAAAATGTCAGCTGACACTTGAATCCTACTGGTTATCATTGTGCTATTTGGGGAGTTAGAATGTTTCACAATTTAAAAAATGTTATTATTCATATATATATTTGTTAAGAAATGAAAACAAATTTCTCAGATCTTTTACTCGGATCCAGTTATCCACTTTTACAGCTGTATATTTTGTGGCCGTGCACAGAAATGATTTCCACTTTCTCACTCTCATGTGAACCACTTAAAGGGCCCCTATTTTACCACCAGGTATGAGTGTGATTAGCCTTTACAAGCTATTTCAAAATTGTGATGTCACTCACTATACCCTCTAGTGTATGTACTACCCCGATGTATGCTGACTAGATCAGTCTGCCAGCCTACCCAGTGGATCAACTGGTAGGCGGATCTATCCATCATACATCTGGGTTGACACTCACATTTGTGATGTCACTAGAGGGTAGTCGCATGACAATTTTGAAATGGCTCGTAATGGCTAATCTCTCGCTAACACTCAAACCTGGGGGTCAAAGAGGGTTTAACCCATCCTGTAATTGCAGTGTGTGTGTGCCGTGTGCCGTCATCATCATCCTTATTTCCTTATTTTTGCAGACTCATCGCCATCTCACTCCACTGCCCTCCCCCACTCCCTCCCCACCCCTGCTGTCCCCGAGGACGATGACGAGTTTAGTGACTTTATTCAGGGGCCCGTAGACTACACCTCCTCTTCCTCCTCCTCATCTTCCTCTACTACAACCTCCTCCTTCCACCACCACCACCATCTTCCCTCTCAGACCCAGGCCCATCCCTCCCCGTCCTCCTCCCCCTCCCCCTCCCTCACAGCAGGGTACCCCTCCTCCCACTCCCCCCTGCCTACTGCTCAAACCTCTGCTGTCCACCTCAGCTCTCAAACTACATTTCAAGGTAACCGTTCTACTGCTTTATCCCCAATCTCATCACCAATCGCAACAGCAGTATGTTGAATCTCCTCCTCCTCCTTCACCACCAGGAGTAGTGGTAGTTGTAGATGGATAGCGATGGAAGGAACCAGAGAGAGGCGTGCTTAAATGCATTAGTGTCGGTTTGGTCGTGTTGTGTGTTAAGATGTTTCAAGTCTTCTCACACCACTTCCTCTAAACCTGCACGCTGAGCCTCCTTCTCTTTTGGTCAAGATATGAGTTTGTTTTTCTGGTCTTCTAATTCTCCATAGACCGGCTTCATTTAGAGGAAATTAATCCCTGGAATGATTTAAGTCCTGGGTTCTCGCTGTACTTTCATATGAAATCGTTTTGGACAAAAGTGATGGCTGCAGTGAAGCAAATACTATTAGTATTTGCTTTAGTATTGTAGAGTTACTGGTCCTGTGATGTTGCGTAACACAGTATCGCTGTAGAGTCGTAGAGTGATTGAGTGAGGTTTGGTTGCTTTGTTAGCGGAGTGAGAAGAAGAGATTCTGACTCTTGCTCCCAGTCGCTCAATCTTTCATGTTCAATCTTGTGTGTGTGTGTGCACACGTTTGTGCTCAATCACATGCACGTCGTCCACCTCTTACGGTCTCTTGAATACGCAGCTGTGTTGTGTGTGTTGTGGTGATGGACCCCTGGTCTATAACCGAGGACTGACGGAGAGACAGATCAATGTTCACCTTCAGGGCATTCTCACATCAAACGTCAACCCCCGTCCTTCCCTAAAATCATTAAAACCTCTCCTCAAAACATCGAGGTTTACGGTTCAACTGTAAAAAAAAAAAGCAACTAAGCAATAATTAAGCAAGATCGCATCTTATAACGTCTGTTTCTCTTCTGCCACAGGGTGGAAGCAATCGTCTGCAAATCACTTTTTTCCCCATTCTTGTTTCATACATAGTAAACCCAAATGCAAATCCAAGGGCTAGTCGGCATGTTGGAGTAATAGACTAGTAATGAATTATGACCTTCATAAGCTTGCTATTCATAACTTTTTGTTAGTAAGCTAGGCCGATAAGCCGAAAGGAATTATTAAATCAACATTATATCTGGCTGTCGATTGCCACAAACAGAGTAATTTGACAAGCAGTTTCACCGGGACATAGAGCAACGTAGCCAGCCAGCTTGAGAACAGCAATAGCATCGTATTTCATTTAGTTTTCCAACCATAACCTTGTTATACTCTGAATGTCTGCGATTAGATTGTAGTCATTCACAGACGGGGGCTGTTGCCATTTTAGCATCTTCACTATCATAGGCTCTTGCCTCGTGCTCAAGCACATCCCACTGATTGGCAGACGTCAGAACAAATACTCTAGCCTCAAATGACAGCACCAGACAATAAGCACCACCCCAGATCAGTGTCAGTTATAGAAATTCGAATAAGGGTGACAAGCGCTTATAACGAGAGACATATTTTGAGGCGCTATTGATATTGACACGTCATCATTTTATACAACCGCAATATACCATTGTATCGGAAAAACAACCCTAGATGTCATACCGCTCTGAGATGGCAGCTTTATCCAGCTGAATACTGCTGGACCCGCAGAATCCTCTCCTGTAGTAGACGGGGCTTTACGTACTGAAATGTACTTGGAAATGACCAAAACAAATCCTAGCTGAGTTCTGTTGATATTTGTGGTCTGACGTTGTGCTCCTGGTCCACTCCTCCAGGCCCGTCCCTGGAAGAGAAGCTCTTCTCCTCTTGTGATATGAGCGCTGATAAGCGGGCGCTCGTTAGCTTCAAGGCCCAGCAGGCGCTGGCCGAGATGGCCCCCCGGCCTAAGGTCTCGGCCTGCTTCCGGCCCAGTGCCATGGCCCGCAACTGGGCCAACGCAGCCACCGAGGACTTGAACTCCGTCTTCACCATACAAACCAGCCAACCGGCGGCCCCGGTGCCGCCACCGCCGGCTCCGGGGTCGGCGGCCGCCACCTCGCCAGAGGCCGACTCCTCCCCTCGTTCGGGCAGGGACAGTGGTGAGAGAGAAGAGTCTCATTAGCCGCTCACGGCCGCTCGCTCACCCTCCCTCGGGCTTTGCTGCGGTATTAACACATGATCAAGGTCAGCCAGATATGGAGCCCTAAAGGTGACGTGGGTCAGTAAAGGAATATATGATGATCGGATATGTGACAATAATATATTGTATAATATATGGTGTCAAATATTTTGTTTCCGACGATCCAGGTCTCGACTCACTAAACACTGTTGAAGTACTGTATACAATTCCATATGGTTATCTCAGATGTGTTCAACTGACGCAGGTTGCAGAATCGGGCTTGCTCATTATAACCGACTGGCTAAGCCACTGCTTCTGAGTGGACGACTGTAAACATTGGAACATGAATAATTCATGACCTTGTTGAAGATCTCATTATCATAATAAGCAATAAGGAAAGGTTAAACCAAATGTATAAAGAAAGCCAGTAAATGATGACTTTGTATAAAATATATGTCAAGTCTAATAATTGAATGCAGTTGCTGAGTGGAGGCTAATGACATTTTAACACATTATTTTAGTAAAATCAATCTTTCTCACTGTATAATGTATAAGAGGTATTCAATTGTTTGGTTCATCATATATTCATGTTGTTGACATGTTATCTCTAGGGCTCCGTAGGGCATACGAATCTGCTTTCCTTCCAACCCTGGGGATATTTCCAGTCTATTCCTCAGCACTAACACAGCAATAACAACATCAACAACGGTGACAATGCATTACTCCTCCCTGCATCTCTCTTCCTTCTGGTAAATAAGCGCATCGTGTCAGATTGATCACTGACTCGTCCTGCAAGTAGTTTACGTTGTTACGAGCGGTAATCCATCAACGCTGTGGCGCTACCGAGTGCCGTGTTGACCATAACAAGATGCCGATGGTCACTATATCTCACCAATTGTGGAGGAACGTGGCTGATGATGAGGTGCTCTCTGTTTTCCCTCCTTCCTTACTCTCTCTTTGGTCAGATTTGCTTGGTCTCTGATTATTTATTCCTCAACCTGGCTTCTCCTGCTTTGATCTTTTTAGTCTTTTTGCTCCAAATCATATAACTGGGTAGTCTCTCTCTCTCTCTCTCTCTCTCTCTGTGTAAAACTTGCTGACTTAATCAAGCTGCCTCGAGAGAAAGCTGAAGCCGAAGCACATCCTCCCAAGGCTGTCCTCTGGTGCCCGTCTGGCAGTGGTCCGGAGGGAGGGGGGCTTTAACCAGAAGGCTGCAGGGGGGGGGGTGGATTACCTGAACCCTTTTGGGACCCCAAGGCAAACTGGAAGTCTGTTTCTGCATGCTGCTCTGCTCTCACAAGACTCTCGTTTATGTGTTTGTATGTTTGTGTCCTCTGGTGCTGTTTGTTGTCTAGGGACATGCATGTTATTGTCTGAAAGGCTATTAGGATTTGTAATGAGGTTTAATGAACCCTGAGAATTAAGACTCCAGAGGAATGATTTAAAAAGGAGCCACTCCTCCCGTAGACACTTGTGGTGCGGAGGAAGTGTGTTCGGTCCCCAAGACCAAGTGTGGTCAAAGCAAGTCATCCCCTCAATATGATTTATTCATGAACATTGAAATCATCACCCAGTTCATGCTATAAAAGTAGTGCAACCAGTCATCTGTATTGTATATATTTCTCTTTTTTTGTGATGCAACACTGAGCTGTCTTCTTCCTTCTCCTAGTTTGGGGAGCGGTGTATGGATCGCTCTGGCTGTCTAAAGCCAGAAGGATGGTCAGCCTTGAGGCAGTGTAGAAAAACAACGCTACCTGTACTGCAACGCTATTTCCCTTCCCGACCGCTGGTTGTAGGAAGCTATTCTAGTCTAGACTCTGTACACCGGGGTTCAACTGCCAGGGAAGATGTCCGAGAGAAAGAAAGCGCTACCTTGTACTGTGACAACTCATTGTGTGTGTGTGTGTGTGTGTGTCTTTGTGTCGTGACAGCTGGTGTGGGTGTGTATCCACAACAAGAACACATCCAGCCTGTGGTGCCAGGCTGGCTTTACAACGACAGCCTCATTCCAGGTACACATGCTAGCACGCCGCCCAACTGTTCGTCTCTATGCCTGCTGACACAGTCGGGTTTTGTTTACTTGCCAACATGGTGCATAATATCGACTTATTTAATTGTTGGCATTTTTTATTTGGACAGATGTATTGTTTCTTGTTAAATGATGCATTTAACTTCTTATGTAATTCTTAATAATTCTGATCCTTAATCTTCAAAACAAATGTTGAATTGCCTATCGTCAAGCGCTTCATAGCAGAGAGAAATCTGCCATATGGTTCATAAGTTCAACACACTTCCGTACCGACCAACATTTTCCAACCAGCCCACTGATCAACACTTACCGGTCCGATTAAACCCATCCAACAACACTTAACTTCTAACCAAATCGGTGCGCTGCGCGTGTGTTCTCCACGCAGAGCTGTTCAAGAAGGTGCTGGAGTTCACCATGACCCCGGCAGGGGTGGACACGGCCAAGCTCTACCCCATCCTCATGTCCTCGGGTCTCCCCCGGGAGGCGCTGGGCCAGATCTGGGCCGCCGCTAACCGCACCACCCCGGGCATGCTGACCAAGGAGGAGCTGTACACCGTGCTGGCGCTGATCGGCGTCGCGCAGGTACACACACACAACAACTTCTGCCTTTTTATTTATTTTTTTAATGTTTGTATTAAACGTTTATTTATCCAAGTAGAACAAAATCTCTTTTACACGGGTGACCTGGCCAAGAGGACAGCACAGTACTGGGTAAAATATAACAAAAGAACTTGCATAGAACATTTAGCGATGGGATGAGAGGAGAGATAAGATAAACTTTATAGATCCCACACCGGGGAAATTCGCACATTACAGCAGCTCAAGGGTCTACAAAGCAAAGGAAAAAGAGTAAGTAGAATAAAATGGAATAAAGCTCTGTACACTAAAATGGAATAGAAAAATAGAATAAAAGCTATGTACACTATAAACACCATACGCTTGCACAGATATGTACATGCAGGATGAATTGCAAGGAATACCAAGAAGAAAATGTGAAGATTCAAGGGCAAAGACAACAGCCAATCCTATTATTTTCCAAGTCTTTGGATGAGGGTGAGATGGATGAGATTGGGATGATTCAGAAGCAGGAAGTGGCAGTGGCGGGCGAGGAGGAATTTAGGTTAAAATGTTGGTGACAGGAGTACACAAAAATAGGCTTCACCATGTGGTTATTTTATATCAACTATTTATTAGATTACCAGAAAACATGCTATATCGTGATATATATCGATATCAAATTACCTGTATCTGGATAGATTTTGGCCGTATCGCCCAGCCCTATAAGAAAAACTGTCCTTGTGTTCATGAATTCACTTTAGGTTTTTTTTTTCACTTCATTAATTTGACCATGTCGACGGTATGAAAGCTAGGGAGGAAGGTAGTGTGTGTGTGTGGGGGGGGGGGTGTTGTGGCCTGCAGGCAGTGAGCCCAGCTGGGTGTCAGACGGTGGACATCTCTTATCTCTCTCTCAGCCTGTCACCAGATCCCCGGGGGGGGGGGGGGGGGGGGGGGGATAATCAGTAGGCAGTGCACGTCAAACCGCTTCCTCCACTCTCCTCTCCGGAAATGATGAGACACTTGTTGCTGTGTAAACCCTGAAACACAGGGCCAACAAGCTACTTCTTTGCTGTCTCCCGACTGACTAAATATTATTACCTGTGACCTCCTACCAGGAGAGGTAAATCAGAGGTGATGGTTTCGGAGTAGATTGGGTTTTTGGATGAAATGGCTGTGGCCATGTTCTGAGGACCGATCATTTTAACGTCTTGCCCCACAAAGCTAAGCTCTAAGTTTAAAAAAAAGCTGCTGTTTTACCATAGAAATTTTGTAGCATAAAGTGGTTTATCCCCAAAGGCCCTTCCTTGCATTTTCAAGTCCAGCCGAACCTGACCTGACATATTAAAGCATAAATATTGAAACATATTAAAGCATAAATATGTCTAAACAACTCGTTTTCCTTTCAGAGTGGCCTCCCAGCGATGAACGTAGAGATTCTGAGTCAGTTCGCCTCCCCTCCGGTGCCCAACCTCCCCGCCCTGGCCATCGCCATGGCTCCCGTCATGCCACAGCACCAGCAGCCAATGATGGCTCCTCCCCCGGTCTCCATGGCGATGCCCACCCCTGCTCCACAGGTCATGGGCATGACGTCAGCGGCCCCGGCTCCGGCCCTCTCCAACCCCGGTTTCCTTGCCAGCTTCCCACCAGTACAGGTAACGCATCAGTACATCACTATCCCCCATGTGTCACAACTCTCATCTCTCCTCATTGGTCGCCAGTTGATCTCCAGTCTTCTCACCAGGCGGCCAAGCCAGACGACGATGATTTCCAGGACTTCCAGGAGGCCCCCAAACCTGGAGCTGGGGACCAGGCCTTTGCTGACTTCCAGGGGGAGTCGGGGCCCAGTTTCCCAGCCACAGTGGCAACTCAGCACCAGAACAGGTACTACAGTAGATGGTAGTAAACAGTAGAAAGCAGCAGATGTTAGTGGGTTTCTTGTCCAGTAGGAAAATGGGCCTCAGAGAAGCTTGATAAGGAGCCACAATGTTAGACAACCAAAAACAAGCCTCTAAATGTGTCCTCCTAATTTTTGTACATATTTTCTCCCCTAATATTACTGTTCGGGTGGTACTAAACATTTGTTTATCCCCGGTTCCATCTGCATGCGATTAGTCTCTCTATTGTCTGCTCTGCCTTTGGAAGCATTTAAATCATTCAGTCTTGTGATTGGCCGTATTGCAGCCGCATTCCCCCCACCTCTCTCTCTCTGCATAACAATGGCCGCGGGTCACCTGCTAATTAATTCATTTCTGCAGCCAGCAGATAAGCTCATTTCTTTATATTACTTTCCCTGAGTCTGTCCGGTCCTCAGCGACAGGGGAAACCGATCACCAATTATCTCAGGAAGAGACCGAAGCGAACGCCGCTGCTTCAGCCCCTAGTGCCGTACGTCACACGGTCTTGACATTCCCCGGCTCCCTCCAAAAATAACCCCCGCCAACTGTTTTTAGCGGCATATTGTGAGTTCCTGGGAAGTCCTGGGATCAGCAACTAATTAAAAAGAGACGGAGAAGTCTGCGCTGTCGGGGAGGAGAGTTGGCAGACACAGCGGCCTGTAGTGGGGTCGTCTGGCGGTGGACGGCGCGGTTGGAAACCATGATTCCCTGTTAGTTAGTTAGTTAGTTAGTTAGTTCAATACCCCTCCGTAGATGGGTTTTTCTAATCACAATCCTAAAACCTAATAATTAATATATAGAAACAAAAGCTCAATAGACATTAAAAAGAAAAAGAAACATTACATATTTTAAGTGGGCCAACAAGGGGAGCAATTTCAAGGATTTGTTTGTGTTCTGCTTGAAGGTTGGTGGATCTACCTGGGTTGTTGTTGTTGTTGTTGTTGTTGTTGTTGTTTTAGTTTTAAATGTCTTATCACCAGCAGGTTCATCTGCAGTGTAAACCTGAGAAGGGATGCTGTCTACTCCACTGGGAGATGTAGTAAATAAAAGCAGTAAAATGTTGACTTAACAGGTTTACGGCCATGCTGTTGGCTTATGCCGCCGCATATATTATGAGGCTGTATTTTCCAGGAGCAGAAGCCATATCCTTTTTATGTACACCGGAGCCCAACGTTAGTCCCTCATCTCACCACCTTCCTCCTGCCTGATACTCATGATGATGATGATGATGATGATGATGGTGGTGATAATTGTAATGCCTGATAATAATGATTCTTGGTGAATTCCTAGTGTTTCAGTTGGATGTGGGTTGGGTGTTTAAAGTTCAGTCACCTGTCTAGTGGTAATAACAGCAGGGGGCTTGGGGGGAATACAAGTGACTCAAAGACATGCAGGGATCTTCTGGAGAACCAATAACAACACTTCTGTTTAGTTTAGTTTGGGGATATATTTAAACAGATTGTGCCTGGGGATTTTTGTCTTCTTTCTTTCGGATGCATAAAGGAGTACATAAATAACATCAGTAACACGTCTTGTGACTGATTAATTTAATGTAATTAAATCAAACCCCCTTGGTGGGAGTGAAGGGGCTCCCGATTTTCTACGCATTTCTAATGATAAGCGTCCAATTTTGAAGACCACTTTGAACCACACTTCAGTCTGTTTCGACCCGCTAAGGTCTAGGGGAGTGTGAAATAACAAAATAATTGAAGATGGTAGAACTGATCATTTATTGGGCGGTTTGTCTACAGATCCAAAGTAAATACAAAAAACTCAAATTCATCCACTGTAACGTATCAAAAGGTACTAAAGAAAAGGGACAATGAGTGATGCCAAAACAAAGAAATTGGTAAAAGCAAAAAATGGAACTCAACCGTTGGCTTTAAATACTAATCTTACCTCTCAAACAAAGGTTAACAAAAATACACTGCTGACTACATTGCGCGTAAACTAACAAACAAAAGAACAATCAAAGGTATCCACTCTTGACCCAGTGTATATATACAAAAACACATCTAAAGAAGTCAGTGGTAGAAAACTAACCAAATGTACCAGTAACAAAAGTATTCCCAAACGAAATTGTTAACAAAGAACGAGTAGCAAACAAAGTGGCTACAACCAAGACGTGTAGCCCTGGAGGACATAGGATACAGTCACTCCCTGTCTGGGCTTAGTGAGCAATAACAAATACCTTCTGCCTTCACAAACACTTGTGGGGGCTCTAGCAGTAATACACACATGCGCTCGGTCCCTCCACTCAGACAGGCTTACTCCTCGTCCTCCTCACCGCTGTATTGTCTCCCACAGTGCACCTCCCATGCTGACTCCAGTATCAGGAACCTCTTCTTCATCGTCGGATAAGTACGCTGTCTTCAAGCAGCTCTCCGTGGAGCAGCCCGTCGAGGCCACGCCCCCTCCCTCAGGTATCACCTGGTCACCCCCCCCTCCTCTCCGTCCATAGTGGATGGTTAGATTAAATATTATGTTAAAACTGTTAAATGTAAACTTGTCTTTTGAGGTGCAGCAAAATGGCTTCTATTTGTTGGTCATCATGTCCACATAGCTTTTATTGTGATTACATTTTTATTTTAGTAATTTTCCACAGATGACATTATCATACAATATGACGTCAAAGAAAACGAAACACGAGGCAACCACAACATCATATCCACAATGCTTTGAATGCTCATGTTGTCACTATTATAACGCTTTGTTTCCCATGTATTTTTCTTAGATTCAGGTGACAAATACAGCGTCTTCAGACAGCTTGAGCCACCAGCCGACAAGAAAACAGTTGGTAAGGACAGAAACACACATACACACATACAGATACACACACACACACATACAGATGTACACACACACTCAAGCACACACACACACGCACACGCACACACACATATATCTGCTAATCACTACCACCCCAGACACACAGCAATATACAATAGATTCTTTTGTTTTTGGTTGTTTGGCTGAATCCCTGTAGCGTCTTGGCTGAACCAATACGTAGTGGGCTCAGAGATGGTCCCTGTTTGCAACCCATGGCTAGAGGGCAGGAAAATAACAGCAAAATAACCCAAACACAACCACGTAATAAAAACAATCCACATTTGCAGTCTTTTATTTAATAAATAAATACCCATATAAATCTCAGGATTTATATGGGTAATATTACGCTACTAAAATCTGGAAGAAAAAAACAAATATGCAAAATGCTAATGAAATATGAAATACTGAAAGATATTTTCAGTTGGCTGTGATTGTCTGTTAAGACGGTGTGTTGTAAACACTGTACCACGAACACAGGGCTGGGCGATATGGCCAAAATCTATCCCGATAAAGGTAATTTAATATCTCATTAACGATATATATCACGATAAAGCTGTTTTCTGGTTATTCAATAAATAAATAGTCCACATAGAATTGTATACTCCTGTGTTAATTAAATACTTGACAAATGAAACATTAGTATTAATTATTAGTATTAATATTAATTAGTACTAATTGTTGTCACTACTTTACTGTAATGCAGCCTTGAAAACCAAGAAGAAGATGACACGTATGCAATATCACGATATTTCGATATCCGAAACCTAAGACAATATCTAGTCTCATGTCACGACATCGATGTAATATCTACATATATAAACACAGGGTATTGATCTAGGTGTGTGTCCTACACCTTCCTTTCTAACTAGATGAGTACCCATGGGGCACGGCTCCTACAGCACCAGTAAGTCCTGCGGTGTGCTGATGACCTGGTGTTTATCTGACCTTTCTATCCTCTGTGTTGCCAGGCTCCATCTCTGTAATGAGCCCATATTTTTTTCTCTTCTGGTCCCCCACCCACCCCACCCCAAACCAATCCTTCTTCAATAGATATCAATATTAGCCCACACAAACAGTCAGTTTTATACTATGCCCACTATCACCCACTGAAGCTTGACATAATATGGCTCCCACTTCACTGCATTTTTTTTGCCACAGATCCATCACGTTTGTAATGTTATGCAAATGTTATGTAAATGTGATGTAAAGTGATTCTAGGAATTAAAAATATATGAAAAGCAATCTTAACAGATTGCCTAATTGGGTAATTCTTAATGCAAAAAAGGGGCATTTAAATTATCTAATTTCAATTTAAGTTGTCCAGAAAGTTTTTTTAAAATTATTATTATATGTAATTATCTCCATTAAAAGAGGGTGAATAGCAATATTAAGTACTGATTCAGTTCCAATAGGCGTTTGCAGTGTACTGCAGTGACATATGGCTTCATTATTTCCTGTCCCAGTGTGGAGTATACTGCATGATAGAAGGTGACTTGCTGTGTTTGTGCAGTGTTTGTGTGTATTTTGAGGACAGGACAGCATAGATTTGCTAATCCACGCCTGTCTGTCATGTAGGATTGTAAAAGAGAACAATCTATTGCTAAGGGAACTGGGGTCACCATGTGTCAATCATGTAGGATTGTAAAAGAAAACAATCTGTTGCTATGGGAACTGGGGACACCTTGTGTCATAGCGCTGTCCGCGCTGATGACTTGACCACCCTGTTAAATGTTATGGTTTTAACATTTCTCTTCCGATCGATGTGTTCGCTCTCAGGGGAAGGCTTTGCCGATTTCAAGTCTGTCAGCGCTGACGACGGCTTCACAGACTTCAAAACGGCCGACAGCGTTTCTCCTCTAGACCCCCCAGACCAGACCAAGATCTTCCAGCCCCCCTTCCCTCCCACTTTCCCCGCCTCCCACTCTCTGCAGCAACTCCCACCACAACCACCACAGCTCCAGGCACCTGCTGTCTCTCTCTCTCAGCCCAACAAAGCCCTTCACATGGCAGACTTGGACCTCTTCTCCCCCCTCGGCCCCTCCGCTCTGGCCCCCGCCACCGAGGCCAAGCCCAGCCCCTTCCCCTCCGTGTCCCTGCCCCCTTCCCTGGGGCTCCTGGTGGGCGGAGCCAAGCCCCCCTCCGGCGGCGGGGCCGATGACTTCGGTGACTTTGCCCTGTTCGCCACGTCCTCCTCCTCCGCCGCCTCCTCTGACGCGGCGCCGGGCCCCGGGGGCCGAGGGCCGGCCGCCCCCCAGGACGACTTTGCCGACTTCATGGCGTTCGGCAGCTCGGGGGCGGGGCCTAAAGGTGGGGACGGCGCGGGGGAGCAGCGAGGCGCGGACGCGGCGGGTCTCCAGCAGCGGCCCCCTGCAGGGCCCGGACAAGTACGACGTGTTCAAGCAGCTCTCGCTGGAGGGCGGCATGGCCTACGACGACGCCCTCAAGGACACCTTCTCCTCCCTGCGCGGCGGCGACGGCGACGACTTCGCCGACTTCCAGTCCTCCAAGTTCTGCACGGCGCTGGGGGCGTCGGAGCGGAGCCTGGGGGACAAGATGGCCGCCTTCAAGCAGACGAAGGAGGACTGCGCGTCGGTCAAGTCACTGGACCTGCCGTCACTCGGCGGCAGCAGCGTGGGTAAGGAGGACTCGGAGGACGCGCTGTCGGTGCAGCTGGACATGAAGCTGTCGGACATGGGCGGCGACCTGAAGCACGTGATGTCGGACAGCTCTCTGGACCTGCCCGGCCTCGCCGCCCACCAGCCCCCCGCCGCAGGTGAGGAACTAGTGCGCTTGCTCTGGTGAAGGCCCCCCCGCGCCACCAACACCCCCTTGTTTCCACGGCTACACACACACACACACACACACACACACACGCACACACACATTAACCAGTCACTACCCCTCGCCTCGCTCTCTCTCCATTGCACCCGGTAAATCAGAGGTCAAGGAGCAGACGCCGAGGTTCACGTTAGGAAGTGAGATTTATTAAAAAAGACGCTGGAGACGCTCACCGCTGCCATAGCACAATATAGGGTTTGTCACATCGCAGCACGACATTAACCATCCTCACATTTCATCGCTCATCATTGCCATACACGCATTTATTTATTCATTTGTTTATTTATCTATTTATTTGTTCCTGCCTGCCTTGCTTCGCTACGTTGGCATCTTCATTTCCTCCTCTCCGTGACGTCACTTACTCCTCTTCTCTGTGCTCCTACTCTGCACATGGCACGCTACTGTAGCTCAATCTAACTGCTGTATCATGGGCCGCCCCACCTGTGGTTTGTTCAGACCAAACGAGGCGCCTTCTTGTGTGTAAATTAATAACCATGACGTCATAGTGCAGTTGTCTTGTCCGTTGTTCTCAGCCGGGTCAACTTTGTCGAACCCCCTCCCTTATCGTTCTCTCGATGGCACGATAATTATGGGGCCTTTTTTACACGGTATCGATAAATATCACAATATGCTTATGAATTTAAAATACCATTCTAAAACAGTCTAAGGGTCATTACATTGAAGAATATGGAAATTTATATCGGACTTATACTGAGAAAGTTTTCCTTTCTCACTGATGTTTCAAACCTCACATTTGACAATTTAAAGGGCATATCTTCATCGTAAATCATTTAGACTATATAACTGGGTATCATGACAAGTCGATATCTTCATTTCATGATGATACAATACCATTTAAAGATGATAAACGATAATATTGAATTATTGCCCTAATTGTTGTGACATTGTTCTATATTATTTACCATAGGCTATTTTACCCAGAGCGACTGATGATGTTAAATTCAGATACTCAGTTGTCCTTTATGAGTAGGTAGAGCTTCGCCATCTTGACTGCAGGTGGACTGCCGATGTTGGGGTTCGAACCCAGAACCTTCCAAGCTGGGTGTCAAAACACCCTGACCACTAAGTAGTTTTTAATTTGTCAGACAAAGGTAAATACGAATGACTAAATAGGCAACATCGTGTCGCGATTAGCTAATCTTATGCAGGGGTGTTTATGCTAATCTATGTGAACACAGCGTTGTTGTTGTTATTTACAGAAGACTTAATTTAGGAGGCCGAGGGGCTGTTATTGCGTCTGCTACACTTATTGCAACAGACAGAATCAAATCATTTTAATGAGATCTATGAAGCTGATGCTTTGGCACTGGCGGGACATATTTAGGGAAATATTCAGTGTTAAGCAGAGTGTTTTGAAAGCTTTACGCAAAAATAATTTGCGAGTACTAAATATTACCGGGGTGATTCCTGGGTGTGACTGTGTGCTGCTCATGGTCTGCCCAGCTATGCGTCCCTCGAATGTTTCCGACTGAACCATAGTGATCTTTGGCCAGTAAATCTGTGTGTACAGTTTTGTTTTAATTTTCCGTCAGCGTTTTGGCGGTTTTTTTGCCCTGCAATCTTCGAGTGAGGGGGTGAAGGACTCGAAGCCCACGCCAGACTCATTATTTTAAGAGCAATACGCTTGAAATTATCTATTTATGTATTTATTTATTCATTTGTTGTTTTGTAATTCAACCATTATGCATACCGGTGCTCTCCCCTCCCCTCTTCTTCTGCATTCATTTTGTATTCATCCAGCGCCTCGTCCCACACGCCATGTCTCTCCATTCTACATCTAAAGCCATCCATTCAACTGGAGGAGCATGGCTGGTTTTTGTTCCACAGGCACCTTTGTTTGCTAAGCTTTAAGTATTTGAATAGGCCACATTTGATTGGCTCCTGTACAGTAAATTCATCATTTCATTCTAATAATGGATTAATCAGATTATTAGTAGTTTCCTGTTGTGTGTGTGTGTATAGATAGGATGACACATATAAGCAATACACACACGCACACATAGGTTATAATATAAATATCCCCATGGCTTTATATCACCTTTGGTGCAATGGAATTGTAGACAAAACAGGCTTTAATTAAATGGAGATGAATGACTTAAATGTTTAAAAGAAAATTGGCTGGGGGTATGCTCAGATAAAGAAGAATGGCGATTGTTTTTTTTTTTTTAGCAAATACCCCTGAAAGTGTTTTTTCCAAAAAGAGTATTTTAACAAAGACAAGGATCCCCTATAGCAGCCACACTCCTAAAGCTACACAGGTACCGTCATCACTCAACATTAATCCACCTCATAGCCACCAGTCCCGTCCATCACTTAGGTTTAAAGTGCTCCAGGACCCAGCGGTCCCAGGGGCCCCAGAGAGCCAGAGCCGCACAGTTCAAACGCCTCACCGTGCTTGCACTATGTTCCTGGCCGAGTAGGCTGCCCTTAAAGAGACAGTACCTTTTTGTTTTGTTGTTTTGTTTTTTTTGGTTTTTGTTTTCCTCGAGATCCTTTTCCAGAATCCATAGCACAAAAAAAAAGGAGTCTGATTTGTGTTTTCATCTGTGATGTTCCAGCATGACTAAATCATGGGTCCATGGGCCCCCGGGGGCCACTCTGAGAAAACCAGATCCGTTGTAGTGTTACCTGTCCTGCCTTGCTTTCTGCTGCAGTGTGCCTGACTTTTCAATTTGTGAAATTGACAGGAAACGTATTATAGGGATACCGTTTTATGAGCAACAGTATTTGCAAGTTGTTTTTATCAAAAGGGAAAAAATGTATACATAGATTTAATAGTGTATTTTTATTACAGGAATATGAACTCTTATTTTCAGACTTAGACAGATTCCCTGACCCCGTTTTTTGATTTGAACTGTAAATGAAATGTAGCCTATTTATGAAGATAGCCGATGCTCGTCGAGGGGCCAAGTTAGAGAGTTTGGGACATTGTGTATTTGCATACTACTACTAATAATAATGAAGTATAATATTGGAGATAGTAAAAGAGTTTGTGCTCGCTGGGCTACGATGATGAAACCACTCCAGTAGCGAGAGCAATTGTTATCAAGGTCCCTCAATAGAGGTCGTGTGTCAGGAAAGTCTGGAGTTTGCTGTGACCCTTTGAGTGCTTGAGCAAGACCACTCACCGTGTTTACAAGTGTGTACCCCTCAACCTCAACTGTATTGCCAAACGAATGTATGACAAACCCAGACAGATTTCCATCCACTATACTACAATAGGTGTCCAATTTCACCAAAAAGTTGGATTCGTAAAAGCTAAATTCATAGAATCGGTCGAAAGTTGGGTACACATCGTATTTTCAGCCCAGGCACTTATCTCTGTGCTGTCTGCTTCCAGCTATGTTCCCCTTCTGGCAAAGCAATGACTTTTTTGCCAAGTTTACACAGTGAGGTGGCTAATGGCCTAGTGCCTGGTGGCCGCCATTTTATTATTGGAATGCGCCCCAGTCTGGTCATTTCACAGCAGAGGGTTGCTCAGGATCTCAAAGGGTTATGAATAGTAATAATGCATCCTGCCTCCAAGCTTGTTCTTTAAAACTTTTTATCCTGGCTTTTCAAGTGTTCTGTATGTAAATCTCCAACCTGTTGCTTTACGCCCCCGATAGTGATACGTACAGTGTGTAATATATCCCCCGGGCCTAACTGATTCTTTTTTTTAGTCTGTGAATGTGCCTTCTCATTCTGGTTTCTGCTTATGCTCTCTTCTGGGAATATCTTTGTTTTTCCTTTTTGTTTCTTCTCACTGTTTGTTTTCTTCCTTAATTCCTAACTTTGCATGCCCTTGTATTCAGAAAAAAATGACTGAAATCTAATTTTACAAGTGTTAGTTTTACAAACCTCTTGTAACAATAGACCTCTTTCACAGTATTTTGTGATCTTTCTCTCTTGACTCATGTTGTCGTAATAAATATTACCATTGGTATTGCTGAAATGCGTACCGTCTTTTCTTTCTTTCTATCCATCTCTTTCTTTCTTTATTTCGAGGCAGGATGATAATTTCATACACATGGCTTTACAGAGTTAGATCCTTGTCAATTTCACAAATTGCTTTTTTGTGTCTGAGGATTGTGTCAAGCGGACAGGTGGGCCGTATACATGTTCCAGCAAGTTAATTTCATTGTGAATTTGACAAGCATTCTCATTCTCTCTTTCTCTGTCTCGCTGTCTCTCTAGCGTTGCACTCTTGCTCTTTCTTGCTCTCTCCCTCTCGCTCTATCTCCCCCTCTGTTTGTGTATATGTGTGTTTGCACACACCTGTTGCCGTTGGGAGTCGTAAGAACAACAGGGTGGCATCCGAGCCATCACAAACAGTGACAAATAATTGCTTGTAGACCAAATCTGATTGGAACACACACCACAACAACACAGTTGAAGAAACACACAAGGCGTTGTTGTCACTGTTATTTGTACTATGCAGCTGGTAACTCATTATACCCAGAAACCCTTTCAGACACAGCACAGATCTTGTTTCAATCATAATCATCAGTGGGTTTACAAAAATAATGCAAATGGGTAATGAATTGATTAGATTATGAGTTAGACATAAGAACACGTATGCCTCACTGTTGAAAATCTCAAATGTTGAAAAGTATTGACGCAGCACAAATGGGTAGTGCAGCTCTTTCAAAATTCATATTTATATGGATTCCCCATATTCTTCACCGTTGGAAGCTTGATATTGCCTATGCAAATGAACACAACCGTAGGTTGTGTTAAGATGGTCACGGTAAATAAGTAATTTTCAGTGGCTTATTAGTCAGCATTTTAGCGCCTCCGTTCCTAGGTACCACTGGTGTTTTTGTGTTGTCATTGCAGAAGGCGACGACATGAAATTTGACCCTTTCGGGACTTCCGCCGGCAGTGTAGCCAGCTATGATTGGTCAGACAGAGAGGAAGGCGTGTCTGTCGAGGCCAGGAAGGCGCAGGCCTCGGATGGGACCACTCTGGCCCCGCCCCCCTACGGGAGTGGGCTGACGTTCGGGAGCACCGAGAACCTCACCCCCAACCCGACCGCTACCACCGGCTCCTCCTCCTCCTCCTTCCCACCCAAGGATGACTCCTCTTCTTCAGATGGAAAGTTTGAGGCCTTTGGCGCCTTCGGCTCCGCTGAGCAGACCGGCGACAATCCCGATGACTTTGGAGACTTTGCAAGTATGGTTTCTGATAAGTCGGGCGCGGAGGCGGACCCTGAGGGGCCCCAAGGTGAGGCCTCTGATGAGTTTGGGGCCTTCCAAGGAGATAAGCCCAAGTTTGGCAAGTCAGACTTTCTCAAGGCCAGCTCTCAGACCAAGGTCAAGTCCAGCGAAGAGATGATCAAGAACGAACTGGCGACCTTTGACTTGTGTGTCCAAGGTGAGTCCCTGTTCTCCATTATACACTGTCTAATTGAGTCTTTGTGTATCTGTTATGTTCCCCTTTGAAACTACCAGTGGATGCTATTTAGCGTAATATGTAACGGTTCTGTCGGCCATGCTGTACCTCTGTCAATCAACAGATGTCACTATAGTCCCCTCAACTGCTGAGAGGTATCAACATGGGTGCAGTTCCATGAAACCAGAATTAACCATATCCACTTAATGGCTGTTTCATTTCCTAACTGCCGTTTGCCAGTGTTGTGTTTCACCCGTAATTTATTAGGATTTTCTCTCAATGTAATAAAACCCTCCTTCCCCTTCTCTCTCTCTCCTCCCTGAGCTAGATGTAATTTGTACGAATGAGAGGGTGATACTTATTCCTGCTGCCCATCGAGGATGCTAATCTTATTAAAGAGGGTAAAAGGGGGATAGTGAATTAGAGATGTTATGGTTTGGGGAGCACTGTGCACAATACAGATTACCTGTCCTCGTCCAACTGACGCACGTATTGGCCCCCACACTGCTGGCCCCACTGGAATAGTCCATCTTAAGTGTGTGTGTGTGTCTCTCTGTGTGTGGGTGTGAGGTACGCTGCCAGGGTGTGTGCGTGTCGTCATGAATTATTCATGCCCTGCCACTGTTTTGTACATAATTATTGTTTGCCGCAAATTAGGTATTTGTTTATGCCATGGCTGTCCGGGAGGAATTAGCCACAACACGATGTTGGAGGAGGCGGTGTGGGGGTGGGGTGCTATGAGGGAGATATGACGAACATATGATTACTCTCAAACAAGTCATATAATAGCATCACAGTGGGGGGGGGGGGGAATTAATCTAGGATGCACAATAAATATTGGGTCCGATTGGGACCGGCCGATAATGGGAAATTTGTATTTTTATGTATTCCGAAAAAGGAAATATAGCCAATAATTGGAAAGCAATATTGCTTCCATTGCTCAACCAGCGCTGCGCGTTGTTGTCGTGCTCATGACGTCAAACTTGTGCACCCGAGTATAGCAACGCAATGTCGGCGCAGTGTATTAGGGAGCAAAACAACATGTCATCGCCGGGTTGGGATGTTTTTCACAGTGGCAGAGCTAGGGTTCAGCTAGGGCTCCGAGAGAAGGGGGAAAAGTCTACTAGTTTTAACACGACAAATCTTACAAGTCACCTGCAGACAGTGTTTACTGCAACTTGCAGTTAACACTATTAGTGATTATTAGTCAGTTGGTTGGTCACAAACTACAGGTTATTAACATATCGGTTATCTTATTGGTTATTGGCCATGAGAATCAGGTAATTATCGGTTATCATATCGGTTGGAAAAAAAAAAAAGTTTAATAATGAAAGTATTTTCTGTGTATACGTGTGTGTGTGTGTGTGTTTGTGTGTGTCTATATACTTGTCCCTACCAACCACAACCACCCTGGTCTTCGTTCGCCAGGATCCCACAAGCGCAGCCACAGTCTGGGGGAGAAGGAGATTGGTCGCTCCCCCCCGTCCCCGGCGCCGGAGCAGCCCTTCAGGGACCGCTCCAGCACCCTGAGTGAGAAGCCCGCCCTGCCCGTCATCCGAGACAAGTACAAGGACCTGACCGGCGAGGTGGAGGTGAGACCTGCTCACCCATGGCTTTCGGCGGGGAGTGAAACACCCTAACTACCACTAGACCATCCTTCCCCCATCCCATGCACTCTCTCTCCCTTAATAAAGCTGTCTAACACCGGAGCCCCTGTCCCTGTACGGAGACGTTGAGGTGTCCGAGTGATGTACCCCCTGCTTTGTGCTTGCAGGAGAGCGAGAGGTACGCGTACGAGTGGCAGAGGTGTCTGGAAAGCGCTCTGGAGGTGTGTCTCTCTCCTACCTCCTTTTTTTTTTTTTACCTCTGATCCATAATGGAGTTGAAAGGAGTTTTCTGAGTGGCCGTAGCTCTTCATGACAAATCAAAGAAGAAAATGTACTTTGTAATTTCCTTCTTTTTAGTCCTGTTGTTTGAATCCTTTTTACAAATGGGGATTCAATTACTGTAGCATTAACTATGTTACAGCGTTAGCATAGCATTTATCATAGTCTCTTAAATCACTGTTTCTGGATTCCATGACTAGGATTAACTAGGGGGCTACAACATTAGCATAGCATTTATAAAAGTCTCTTGAATCACTGTTTTGTATTCCATGGCTGTAGCGTTGACAGGGCTGCAACATTAGCATAGCATTTATAATAGTCTGTTGAATCACTGTTTCTCTATTCTATGACTGTTGCTTTGACCAGGCTACAACATTAGCCTAACTCACGGCGTCTGTCTTCGTGTGTGTGTCCATTCAAAGGTCATCACCAAAGCCAACAACACGCTGAATGGCATCAGCAGCTCCTCCGTCTGCACGGAGGTCATCCAGTCTGCCCAGGGCATGGAGTACCTCCTGGGTGAGTCACACACTAATGCTAGCATAGCACAACAGACGCACGCTCGCACGCACGCACACACGCACACACACACACACACACAGGCTTAGTCATACACTTTTATATAAACATGCCCATTCACATCAGTTATTTTCTCTGAGATGAGGAGCCATTGCTACAGGTCAACAGTCTTTATCTAGAGATGATGTAACACATCTGCAATGGGTAGTGTTTACCCAATACCTGATATCAATAATACATTTGAACGAGCAACAGGACAAAAAAATAAACACAGTATTCTTCCAATTATTTCGCTTGGCTACAAAACACACTAGGTTCAGGAAATTGTATTGCGTTACTTCCGTAAAACCTTAGACTCCAAGCAGAAAAAGCCCAGGTCAGCCCAGGGGTTAGGTCTCTGGAAGACAGGCCACAGTGTGGAGGGTTATGAGGACCAGGGGTCTTGATGGACGCTGTTGACCCGTGTGTGGTGACGCATCTGGGCTTGGCCTGACAGCTGTCTGCGCCCATCACTCCTGTTTGGTTTTAATGTGTATATATGAGTCATGAAGTCACAGGGGAAAGAGCAGGAACCACAATGTGATTTTTATTTTTGTGTGTGTGCCCATGGATACCTTTGTGTCTGTGGGCATCTGTGTGGTTCTGTATGTGTGTGTGTGTGTGTATATGGACACGCGGGGTGCGCTTGTGTTCCCTCCCCAGGTGTGGTGGAGGTGTACCGGGTGACCAGGCGGGTGGAGCTGGGCATCAAGGCCACGGCCGTGTGCTCCGAGAAGCTCCAGCAGCTGCTGAAGGACGTCAGCCGCGTGTGGAACAACCTGGTGGGCTTCATGTCGCTGGCCAACCTGGTGGTAAGACTGCTGGCCCTCTACTCACACACCGCTTCGTTTCTGTCTTTATTCTATTATTGTGTCCTGACGTATCGGCGTTGAAAACCATAGCTTTGAAAGAGAGGTTTATTTCCACACACATAATAATAATAATAATAATAATAATAATAATAATAATACATAATAAATAATAGCACAAGCAATAACGGAGCTGGAAAGGAAGGGAGAGAGTAGAGAGAGAGAGCAGGGGGGGGAGAGAGAGAGAGAGAGCAGGGGGGGGGGGGGGGAGGGAGGGAGAGAGAGGGAGAGAGAGAGAGAGAGAGGGAGAGAGAGAGAGAGAGAGAGAATTACATTGACATCTCAAATGAAAACTTTACAAGCTACACGCAAAGAGGCCAAAGACAGCAATGATAGAGGTGTTTATCAGATGCTGCAGGGGGCTCTTATTTTGATAATCATCTTGACGTGTGTGTGTGCGTGTGTGTGTGTAGCCTGAGGAGAGCTCTCTGGACTTCTCCTGTTGCATCCTGAGGCACGGCATCAAGAACGCCAAAGAGATAGCGTGTGGGGTGTGCCTGCTTAACGTGGACTCTCGGAGCAAGGTTTGTACACACACACACACACCACACACACACTCACACAACACAGACCACATACATTACACACACAACACAACATACATACACGCACACACACACACAACACACTACACAGACCACATACATTAAACACACAACACACTAAACACTATACATACCACATACACACACTCACACTCTCACACACACACTCACACACACCACACATGTTGTCATGAATGTGTGTGTGCCCCCCCCCCCAGCGTTTAACCATGTGACGTCTAAAACGTTTTTTCAGAACAAAGAAGAAAGCGCTATCGGACGCCTGTTCAAACGAGTAGGACACCCGAGAAACTTTGTCCTCCACCCAATCCATTTTTCTATTCCACTCGTATTGGGAGGTGGGGGGGTGGGGGTGGGGAGGGTCTTCTCTCAGCCTAAAGATGAGCACAGCATGGGGTCCAAAGTGACAGCCTTCACTTCTCTCCGCTCTGACAGTGCAGTGTCTAGACACACAGAGGAGATGACTTCATACTGAAAGCCAACCGTGCCACTCGGAGAGGGCTGATGAAATAACCGCCGTTGGCATGGTAACCGCTCTAACGGCCTTCTTAGGAACATGTAAGAAAGAAGGGAAGAGAAGAGGAAAAAAACGCACGATAACAGCTCGTTAAAGGCAAGTGTGATGGAGAGAGCGAGAGGAGAGAGGACTAGTCGCTTTGGCACCTCGGGCGGGGGCGGGGGGCGGGGGGCGGGCAGCTGTTGCATTCTGGGAAGGGTACTTCTGGTGACGGGGGAATTGGTTCCTTCCTCACCCCTAACAACTTCCTCCTAACAACAATCAGCACCTTCCTGTATCTCTCCAGCCTGCTCACTGTGATTCACCATGGGACACCAAACATGCGTGGGAGAGTGACCTCTGTGTTGGGCTCTCGCTCTCTCGCTCTCTCTCGCTCTCTCTCTCTCGGTCTGTCTCTGACTCTCTCTGTCTCTCTTGCCTCCGGTGGCCGGGGGCTCTTATTGGGTGGTGGTGGCGGTGGTGGTGGTATCCTGCAACCCTCAAGTCCATTATGGTCCCCAGGAGAAGAAGGCCACTTTGACTGTCTCCCCTGGTGTGTCTCTCGCCGCTCAGCCTGTGGCCAGATGGAGGACCGAGGAGAGAGAGAGAGAGAGATATGGCCCACTAGCAGATTCGAGCCTCAGAGCAGCTGTTGCCCAGATATTAGTCACCGACAACGTAGAACAGTAGATGATAGATCAGCAATCTTTATCTTTATCTTTCTCTCTCTCTCTCGCTCTCTCTCACCCTCTCTTCTCTCTGAAACCCCGCCGGCTCTTCTACAGATAGAACCAGAGATATTAAAACGGCTTTATTTTTCCCCGCTCCTTTGGCGGGAGATTAATAACCCGCCTTTTAATTACAGTTTTGGGTGCGGCGCCCGTTGGTAACGAAGCTCAAAAGCCAATCACAGAACACCAGTCTCCCGAGAAGACGAAGGGATGAGAGGAAGTGTCTGGCTGTAGCAGATGGCAGCGATAACATCCTTGTCCTTCAGTGTAAAAAAGCAATTGTCCTGCGTTGCAGCACCACTGTAGAGACTAATGCCTATGGACTATAACACACACACACACATGCACACTAGAATGGAAATATGTAAATGTACATGAACTTTCTGTTCTTTCTTGATAGATGGATAAATGGATACTTTATTATTTCCCAGAGGGGAAATTATGGCGTTACAGCAGCTCACGTCGCAAAAAAACAACAACAAAATAAAGTGACCACAGAATAAAATACAATAGACAACTGAGACATTAAATATTAAGTGACAGTAGAAAAGAAAAATAATCAAATAAAATAGACTCGGTCGCATATTGACTTAAACTGTTCTGATTGGCACAGAGGCAGGCTGTAGAGATGTAGGATGTAACAAAAACAAACGACGGCTTCCAGAAGCGACGATCTTCCATTTGTTATTTTGAATGGATCAGACTTAACTGGGATCTCTGGCCGCATCTCATCCACAATGAGCCTGCTGTGCTGAAGAGGCCGGGGCTTATACGGATTTCACCTGCGTCCTCCTGTAGTTTTAGAGGACGGAGAGACGGGCAACAGACAGATCCCTTAATGACGGCGTCCGCTGAACGGCAGACATACGAGGAGAGATCTCGCTGCGAAGTGTCCCATCTCCTCGTCTCTCGCATGCTTTAACACGCTGCGTGTTCTGGTCTCGAAGACGCCAAAACACTTATCTATATTTTATCTTATCTGTATTTATTGGGTTGTCTCAGGATACATGAATACATTGGTGTGTCGTTTCGGGTGGTGGCCGCGTTGGTGTCAAGTTCTTGGATCCTCGCTGAGCTCTACAAGTCCAGTTCAGATGTCCAGACGTGGGAGCAGCCTGCGGTGCAACATCTGAGCCTGGACTTGTGGGCAGCGGGGGCGTCTTCTGCTGGACGTCTGGGCCGGGAAGGGGGAGCAGCTGGGTGGTGTTTTTGCTCAGGAGAGATGTGTGAGTTGACAAGATAATGCTGACACCGCTTGTGTTGCTTACAGGCACAGACTAAAGACAGGAGGTTGAGGGTAACTATGCTCTTTTTTTTAAATTAAATATTTCTAATAAGAAACTCATGAATGACGACGCTTTTTCGTTCCATCTGCATAGTTTTTTTTGCATAGTTTTTTTTTAATAGCGACTCGGTGGATATTGCTTGTGTTTCCAAACGGTGGGCCCTTGCCTTCAGTTACCGGCGCAAAGGTCGCGGCGAATTAGCCATGCTGACCTTTTGCTGAAGCCGGCCTGCCCTCTTCAGCGGCTGGAAGACATTCACATTCGTGTTCCACGATGCTCCTGTTGAAAAGGCCACAGAGTGTACAGCGGCCCGCCGGTGCAGGGGCTGATTGGCAACCCGCGCTCGGCTGTCTGCTACATGCTGATGCGCGGCGGTCTCGCAGAGATCTGCATGGATTTCAAGGAGACGGCGGTAAAGGGCAATGAGGAGGAAAGCCGGAGAGAGAGAGAAGCGCGCGCAACGGAGTAGCGATGGAGTGTAATAGCCGTGTTTACTATGCAGTCATTTAGCAGACGCGTTTTGCGGTGGATTCAGATACATGTCATTAAGGAACCTTTCGCTTGGGGGGGGTCGGACTCGCTGGCCACTACGCTATCCATCCCCTATATATATATATGTCCCCCCCCCCCCCCCCCCCCCCCCCCCCGCCCATCTTTTTTTTTACCTCCTCTCCCCCCTCCCCTCCTCTATCTTCATCTCTCCCCCTCTCTCTCCGTCTTGCTTGCTCTCTCCTCCCTCTCCCTCCATCCCACCCTCGCACTTCCCCTGCCCACCCCCCCCCACCGTCTCTCCATCCCCCCCCCCCCCCCCCCCACCCACCCTCCCTCCCTCTCTCTTCTCTCTCCCCCCCTCCCCCCCTCCCCCCCCCCCCCCCATCTCTTCCAGTCCTTGGTATTCCTAGGAGAGTCTGCTCGGGGGCTGAGTGACCAGTGGGGATGGTGACGCACTAAAGAGCTAGGAGAGGAGCCCACTGTGTGTGTGTGTAAAGAACGAGTGAAACCCAAGTGGAGAATAGGTGCTTCTGTTTCTTCTCCGTTTCCTCCTGTGAAAGCCATTAACCTGGGGAGCATCGCTGGCGGAGGCAGCCATTTTGGTTAGATGAATGATAGATAGCGGTGTGTGACTTCCAGGCACGCTTGTCTTTCTCTGTACACACTTTGATTGCCTTGTCTCTGCTCTGCTCTGTGTGTGTGTGTTTGTCTGTGTGTGTGTGTGTGTGTGTGGGGGAGAAAGAGCTGGTGATTCATCCTACACATGAGTCATGACTCAGTGCTCTTGCTATAGCTTCATCTCTGCTGTTTCACCAGAGCGAAGCGAGGCTTAAAGCCGCTAACACACACACACACACACACACACACACACACACTAGTGTTGGCATCTAGCACCGTTGGAAATTTTAGCTTGTTAGGGCAGTAAACCCGCCAATGCCACGCCTTGCGTAGCTCACGTGACAAATTACAGGAAGTGAGAGGAAGTGAGAAGCAAAGCACTCTTAACGCCCCCCCTTCCCTCCCTCTCTCTCACTCTCACCCCCCCCCCCCCCCCACCTCTCTCTCACCCCCCACCAGGCGTTCAACTCAGAGACGGACAACTTCAAGCTGCTTTACGGCGGCCACCAGTACCACGCCAGCTGCGCCAACTTCTGGATCAACTGTGTGGAGCCCAAGCCCCCCGGCCTCATCCTCCCCGACCTGCTCTGAGCCCGTCAGGTCTGAGCTGCCGCTGCCATGGCAACAGGGCCGTAGGGCAAACCCGGCGTAAGGGGGGGCAGGTGGGGTTGGGTGATGCCAGCGCCGGGTTCGTCTCGCCGTGTTCTGCCACTCACACTGCGCTTATTAACCTTGGGGAGGGAGAGAGAGGGAGGGAGAGGGATGTGAAGGGAAAGAGGGAGAGGGAGAACTGAAGGACCTCTGAAGTCACTGGAATCTGTATTTATTTGGTTCCCTTCGCTCTCACCCATCAGAGTATTGAGGGACATTATGGCGTGGGAACCACCGCGCCGCTGGCGTGTGCGTGTTCCTACTGTGTGTGTATTCCCTTAAACGTATTAAAAAAGACACTGTGGTGGTTGTGAAGATCTTTTCCCGTTCTGTTTTGTCCTCCATGTCAAACAGCAGGTCGACACTTTAAAATTAGACACGGCACAAATGTCATTATTACATCCGGTTACACAGTTATCTTGACATGGCAAACATGTAGAGATATGCCGGATTATTAGACACTCACAGAGGGGAAAGACAAGATGGCTTTATGAATTATTAATGTTTCATTTTTTCCCTTTCTGCTTTGTCTGTGCAAGGCACCAGATTTTAGGATGGTCTTGTGGTCTAGGGCCTTTGTGTCTCCTCAATCTTCTCTTTTTTTGCCCCAGAAACAATTATTTATGACTAATGGATGTCTATTTTAAAGGATTTTCAAGGGTAGGTAATTTAATTTCCTTAGTTTGTCTTTGAGGAATAGTCAAACATCGCTGTGCCAAACAAACAGCGATAACTACTACTGTATGTATTGTGTTGAACTGCCTGCAATACCTTTTTGCGCTGTTGGTGGGAGTTTCTTTAATATTGAAGAGTTTATTGCATATTTAAATGGGGTGAATTCAAGGTAAAAAGACATGAGTCATTTAACTTATTGCTAGTGTGTTTTTGTTTTGTTGCCTGTGTGCACCGCTGATCATGTTTTGTATATTCAGATATGAAGAAATGAAGTGTAAACTTAAATTGCGGAGACACTTGTGTAAAACGGTATCCTACCACCGCACTGTAACTACAGTGGTAAACTGTATCGTGAACTGAATTGTAAATAAATTAGTATGCGTACAACGCACTTACATCATTCAAATGACTGGTTGTTTTGTTGTTTTTCCCTCCATGTTAATATGTACACACACACGCTCAAATAAAGATGATATTCAGTTATTCTGAATTAATGTGTTTGGAATTTCATTCATTAAAAGCACATTATATTATCATAATAGTGATTGGATAACGGTGATTAGAAACGGCGAGGTGGACCGGCGCTGTTGGCTCAAACCCAGAGCTCCCACATCCAAATGAAGAAGTACATTTGCCCGCTTATTTTCCCTCTGTAATGTGTTTTCTCCCGGCCCAGAGAGCCCTCGCCTCCCATTACTTTTGGACAAAGTGGACTAAATTCTGTAGCAACAAGCCTTCCGGTCCGGTCCATCGCTGCTTTATGTTTGGCCACAGCCAATCAGATCCAGGCTCTCGGGGCCTCCTGAAACCCACGTCATTACTATTCTCCTGTGTTTTCGTCTCCCGGCATTCAAATTCAGCAGAAAATGAATTCCACTTTCTCTCCTGCAGCAGGATTACAGAAAATTACGCACACGTGCGGAAATCAATTACTAAAAAAAAAATGGCTGTGTCATTTAAACGTAAGACCATCTTTTATCCTGTCCTGCCTTCACTTGACTTGACACACACGCCTGGTGTCTGTGGTGCCGTGACTAACCTCTGGTGGAAAGGTGAGCTGGCCCTGATCAAGCACAGCTTTTATGTTAAATTACTGTACAAAATAGTGGACTGGACCGGATGTTCAAAGATTAAAACCTGTGCTTTGGGGGGCGAAGATGTGTGAGCGTTTACAATGGACCCTTTTGAACAGGTTGTCAGTAGTGGGGTAAAGTAACTTCCTGTTCCTGTCATTTTAAACATTAGGTCGGTTTTATCGATGTCCCTCGCAGCACCAGCATGGTCAGTGTGTATAGTTGTGTCTATACTGGTGCACTGCCGTACCCAAATCAAACGCGCGCATAATTAACTGTGTTTTGTCCTTCTGTGAATAGGGGCCTATTAAAAATACATGTCTATGACGTAAGCGTATAATGTGCACTTCCAAGGACAGGGAGCGCACCTAAACCCCGGTGTGTTTAAAACTGACGGCACTGAAGACGGTCTCTCCCAACGACGCTGTTATAATAATAATCCCCAAGATAAGACTCGGTTGTTCAATCTGTTCGCACGCACGCTGTCATGAAGTGATCATTAAAAATAGCACCATGGCTCCCAGTATCTCGTCTTGGCATCCCTTCCATCATCATCCTCTACATCTCCAGCTTCAGATGAATCACGGTCACCCCCCCCCCCCCTCTCCATCATTATTCTCACCCAGACAGGAATTGGCTCCTACCACGGTTGAAGCTCACTCTTTTTTTCCCTCTCTCTCTCTCTCTCTCTCTCTCTCTCTCTCTCTCTCTCTCTCCCATTATACGCAGGTCCTTTCAGATATCTACATTTCTATTCCACATAGGGTGCTGCTTCCGTCCCGGGCTGTTCAAACATGGCAGTTAAAATGCTGCTCTTTAAACGCTGCCTGTCAGAAATAGTTTCTGCTCGAGACGAGCGAAGCCATGAGTGTGTGAGTGTGTGGGCTTACCTTTTTACCCACAAAGCGCACATATTTGTACTTGCACAGCCATGCTCTATTAATAATACCCTGCTGCCTGTTAGTTGGCCCCCCTGACTTTTTATTTTGCTAGACTGAAAAGGATTAAACGTATGGAGGGTCTCTCAAGGACAAACCCAGTGCCATGGGTTACAATTGGCTTTGACGCACAGCTGTAGTTACACAAGCCATATAGAGCCAGTGTATAGTGATTATGGTGAATTACATTGAAATCGACCCATTTCAGAAAGGGCCTATTTTAATAATTGCAATTAATTCATAATTGCCAGACTCATTTTAATCAGACTCGACCAACATTAACATAAATCTTAAATAAGGGACAGGCATACGAGTGTAGGAGTCAAATATCCTGTGATGGTGGCGGGATGCTCGTTCTGCATGGCTGGCAGCTGCTGGGTTACCTCGCGTGTCCAAACGCATGTAACACGCTGAGAAATGTTGAGGTGTTCAGCCTCTCTGACTATGATGCACTGAAATGTTCCCATGTTAGCCGAGAGAGAGAGAGAGAGAGAGAGGCCTACATAGAGAGAGAGAGAGAGAGAGAGAGAGAGAGAGAGAGAGAGGCAGAGAGAGAGAGAGAGAGAGAGAGAGAGAGAGAGAGAGGCCTATAGAGAGAGAGAGAGAGAGAGAGAGAGAGAGAGAGATATGCCTACATAGAGAGAGAGAGATAGGCCTACATAGAGAGAGAGAGAGCAAAGATACAGAGCGAGATAGGCCGAGAGAGAGAGAGATACAGAGAGAGAGAGAGATACAGAGAGAAACGTATACAGAGGGGGAGTGAGAGTGATGGAGAGAGATGCATTGAGAGAGGGGGGAGTAAGGGTGATGGAGAGATGGAGAGAGAGAGAGATACAGAGTGAGACGGAGAGCGAGAGATGGAGACTATAGAAACTCACATTACTGGGAAAAAAAGGCGATTTTAAACCCATCACTTGTGCATCTCTGTCGTGACTCGTGTCTCACCTGTCGCCAGGCCGGTCTCGGGTGTGTGAGTAATGGCGCGTGCGGTGCCCTCAGAGAAGTGCGGCCACGGAGCACAGCGCTACTCTCGTCAATGTCTGCCGGCTGTGTGCTCTAGCCACGCTAAATGAAAAGGAGTGAAAGATGGCTGGAGACGGTCCCCAGAGAGAGAGAGAGAGAGAGAGAGAGAGAGAGAGAGAGAGAGAGAGAGGGAGGGAGGGGGAGGGGGGGGTGGGGCGCGACGTTAACCGCCCCCCCGGCTGCAAGGTGCGGCGGCGCTGCCCTTTCATGTGAAAAGTGCTAATAAAAAAAATTTGATCTCCGCAATTACATGCTCGGAATTGGACAGATTGGAGCGGTTACACAGCTTGAATGTTGAATTAGGTCATGCATAGCGAATTCTCTCTGCTGTTTTTTTCCGCTTTTCGAGGCGGTTTGGTGTCTGAACCACTGAAGGATTCAAAGAACGTGGAAAAGACTGAAGGAATGTATGAGTGATTCTCTTTAATCAAATTTAAACACAAACAGTGGCATGAGCTTCTTCTTGTTACATTATATATCAGTCACTTGGGTCATTAAACAACTTGTAAATTCAGGCTATGCCTACGACACGTAGGCCTAAACACGCCGCTTTCCTAGTATGGTCACTTTTCAGTGCCATAGCTATGATTGCTAGCCAGTGAAAACTGATTTCTTAAACCGCTGTCACTTTCTGTACCTTGCAGTGGTCGAATTTGAATACAAGGCACAAAACAGCCGGTACAAAATCTGTTGTCCCTAACAGCCATGGAGATGACACTTTCTGTTGATGACATCTGTTGCTAATAGTTAGCCATCGTTGAATTCCCCCGTTACAAGTAGGCACCGTTATCTGGACCCTTTTTTTTTTTACAGAAGCACTTTCATTTAGCTTTAAAAAATAAATTGATATAGTAACATCATTCAATTATTTCATTTAAAATATATTGACGATCATATGCTTCCAATTTGAAATAAAGTGCTCCAAAATTTCCTTCCTATCAATACATTTTTTACTAATCTAATCTTTCTACGTCGCTTTTTTTTGTTTTGTTTTTTCTGTACACTCTTGACGTTTTTCGAAAGTGCTACCATAAATCGAGCATACAGCATACAGCCCCACACATTGAAGATAACCACCTACAAACTGGCACAACACCGTGACATAACATTACGCCGGAGACCCGGACCTCAATCACTGTTGTCCTGAGAGAATCGCTGAGTCTGTGCCCACACAGCCCAACACTTCCTCAGAGCAATCTGCGGTTATTGTATGTAGTCCAGTGGAAAGGTCAACCAGGAGATAAAGAAAGCAGCTACAACCCCATTTCTCTTTCTTTGAGCTTGGTTCGATTTTTTCATTACATTTTATTTTTTGGGTGGTATTGTTGGGGTCTCTCTTTGTGCCCTTGTTCCTGTGGGAAGTTCAACGGACTGAATTTGTTGTTTTTTGTTGGGTTTTTTTGCAGAAAAGACTTTTGAGGCTGACACGAATCCCCTTGTTGACTCACACAACATTAAACTTTTTTTTAATCTATTTAATCTGTTCATATTCTGGGTTATTTCCCCCCCCCCTCCCCCATGGAGATAATGGAGTGGAAGTCACATCTTCCACCCCGTCGACTCAACATAGGGTCGGATTTTAAAATGTCTGTACTGGAGGATGGCCGGACACCGAGCCGCCCCGTTCATCAATGTTCGGTTGGAATCCTTCCATTCAATCATCCATTAAGCTTTTATTACACAGAGAAACCCGGACACACGCTGGGGGTAGCATGACACTGCAGATCCAGAGACCGAGAAGAAGAGCACTCAACATCACCGCAGTCCTCATCAAGCCCGCCTCCTTCCCTCCTCTCTCTTCTTCTTCCCCTCCCATGGTAGTCCAGGCCTCCATCACAGCCCCCAGTAGGGCGCCAGGGTCCTGCGGTCCCTCTCGTAGACGTCGGGTATGACCCCGTAGGGCGTCTGCACCATCTTCACCGAGTTCCTGCCGAACAGCTTCCTCTCGTACTCGATGAGCTGGCGCCAGAAGCCCCCGTTGGGCCGGATGACGGGCCGCCGGGCCTTCACCCAGGCGTGGGCCTCGGCCAGGGACACGCGGTGGTACTTCATGAGGTAGGCCAGGCACAGCGAGGCGGAGCGGCTCACCCCGGCCGCGCAGTGCACCAGCACGGCGCCGCGCTTGCGGCCCACGCTGTGGATCTTGTCGGCCACGCTGTCGAAGTACAGCGAGAGGGGCGAGTGGGGCATGTCGGCCAGCGGCACCTTGACATACTCCACGTGGGGCCAGTTGAAGTTGGGCAGCTCGATGGTGGCGTTGACCACGCACGTGATGCCCTTGGAGAGCAGCAGGCTGCGGTTGGAGGCCACGTTGCCCCGGCTGAGGAACAGGTTGGGGGTGATCTGCGCGATGCCTCCCAGCAGGCTGCTGCTCTCGGCCAGCAGCCTGGGCACCGCCGTGGGCACCATGGTGCGGTGGTGGTGGTGGTGGTGGTTGTGGTGGAAAAAGCCCTGGCTGCGGGAACCCATGGCGGAAACTGGCGGTGGCGTTGGGTCGATTGGAAAAGAAGGGGAAGTGTGTGTGTGTGTGTGTGTGCGTGTGAAGTCGAGAGACGTCACTCGCTGTGGGTCATAGCCGTGTAGCGGGAGCGACGGATGTTCCTGGAACACAAGAGATTTACATTTTCAGATTTGAATGTAATGTAGGTCGAACGCTTGCATTCAATTAGCTGCTTGTGTGATATTGAAATATAAATCCTCGGGGAACTGCATTGAGCCGTTTGTTGCAGTTTCATATAAAAATGTCACGCTGGATTAAATTAAAACAAATAAGACGAATTAATGTCTAACTGTAACACAAGCGTAGACGGAGATTAATGACCATCCGAGCTGAACATTCAACTCAAGACCGCAGAACTGGGTAATAACAGCCTTGAACAACACGGTCCGGAAACAACAAGTCACACTAGCATTCACCAACAAACCACTCTGACCTACATCATGTCACAACGTCACGTAAGAGCATCCCTTTGGGCATATATTTAGAGTGCTGCTTGCACGTGGGTGAGTGATGGAGAGACGGGACGAGAACGAGAGCGAGGTATTGCACTTCTTTACATGCCCGATGGACCTTTCTCATATTGACATGTACTTCTTTCATCTATACAGGCTCAGAGCCCTGGAGCGAAATACGCATTTCTCATCTCGCACACACCCGGGCATGACTCTTGCATACAGATCTCGTCTCTCTCCGGCTACACTACTGTAAATATCCTATTCATATTCATATTGGTTGCTGTGCGCAACTGTAGATGTCTACTCTTATTAATACTATTTGTTATTGCACTGTTATTGGTTCTGCCAACGTCCTGCCAGCTTTTTTCAATCAAACCTAATGAATTGTGATTGATTCAAATTGCCCCAAACCCCATCCTGTTCCTTAACGACATATATCTGAAATTGCTGTAAGTCACTCAAGATAAAAAGTAAATATAATAAAAGAATACAAAAATATTACTATTTCTATGGTCAAAACTCAACATTTCTTGGTATGTGTTGCGCAAATAGCCTCCCTTCCTTCATTTATCAGCAGAAGATAGCCCTGCATTGGCTTCACAACCTGTTGAGTCTGTGATGCATCATCCACATCTTGTTCATCCTGTAGGGTCATCTTGTTCACTATAGTAGCCCTGTAGGGTCATCTTGTTCACTATAGTACCCTGGTCTGTAGGGTCATCTTGTTCACTATAGTACCCTGGTCTGTAGGGTCATCTTGTTCACTATAGTACCCTGGTCTGTAGGGTCATCTTGTTGACTATAGTACCCTGGTCTGTAGGGTCATCTTGTTCACTATAGTAGCCTGGTCTGTAGGGTCATCTTGTTGACTATAGTACCCTGGTCTGTAGGGTCATCTTGTTGACTATAGTACCCTGGTCTGTAGGGTCATCTTGTTGACTATAGTACCCCGGTCTGTAGGGTCATCTTGTTGACTATAGTACCCCGGTCTGTAGGGTTATCTTGTTCACTAAAGGACCCTGGTCTGTAGGGTCATCTTGTTCACTAAAGGACCCTGGTCTGTAGGGTCATCTTGTTGACTATAGTACCCTGGTCTGTAGGGTCATCTTGTTGACTATAGTACCCTGGTCTGTAGGGTTATCTTGTTCACTAAAGGACCCTGGTCTGTAGGGTCATCTTGTTGACTATAGTACCCCGGTCTGTAGGGTTATCTTGTTCACTAAAGGACCCTGGTCTGTAGGGTCATCTTGTTCACTAAAGGACCCTGGTCTGTAGGGTCATCTTGTTGACTATAGTACCCCGGTCTGTAGGGTTATCTTGTTCACTAAAGGACCCTGGTCTGTAGGATTATCTTGTTGACTATAGTACCCTGGTCTGTAGGGTTATCTTGTTCACTAAAGGACCCTGGTCTGTAGGGTCATCTTGTTGACTATAGTACCCCGGTCTGTAGGGTTATCTTGTTCACTAAAGGACCCTGGTCTGTAGGATTATCTTGTTGACTATAGTACCCTGGTCTGTAGTGTCATCTTGCCAACACTGACATTCATCGCACCATCGACCACGTTTAATATGAAATGAGCCCGCTATCTGACCCTGAAGAAGATACCCACTGCACATGTGCTGTCAACCTTGGCAGCAGTTCCGCAAATGAGGCAAAATCTGAGACTTCATCACTAAAGGCATGGATAAAGCTGGAAAAAAACAACTATATACTGTATATAAATGTTTCAACTTCCGATATGCTACTGAAAAATGCAACAACAGAAAAAAACATTTATGAATATTTATCTTATCTTCCTCTTAAAACCTATTCCATTATTTCACTAAGCTGCACAGATATAGCCAGCCCCTATTGGAAGTACGAGCTTTCCAGAGAGTAACAGAATTATCCCTCTTTTATAGAGGTTATTCCCCCAGGGCTTTAAGGTCCCTTCATTGATCAAATAGCAATCCCCTTTTTGCCGCAACTCGCCTATTTCCCCTCCCATCCCTTTAATCTTTTTTAGCGCACTCTGGCTAACTCCTCGCTCTCCTTCCCATGGAGATGGGAGAGCTGGAATAAACGAGGCATTCCTCTGAGCTTTCAGCGCGGCATGCCCCTTCCCTTGTTCCCAGCCGCCAATCATTCTTCACCTTTCGCTGTGAAACATTTGCCATGGTTCGCGGCGAGGTGCGGCTCACTACGCTGTTGCCATTGGTGATAACAACGGCGTGATCCCAATAGTGTCCCTGCTGGTGGAGGAGTGCCGCTGTCATTGTGTACGAGGAATGACATCATGGCCCCTCATGCGTCTGCTTCTCCTGAAAGGCCGTGCAACGCAAAGCGCAAAGTGGAGGAGCTGTCTTATGGAAATCACTGCACAAAAACACACTTGTACAGACTGTAGGCTTTCATTGAGATGTGTTTCCTTTTTTTCCATATGAAAATAATTTCTTTCTCACTTTTTATGGTTTCACATTGTAAATATTCTAATCATCTCTCACTATTTTAATGTAGACTATTAGGCATTGGCTATTTTGCATAAAAGGCTTGTGTTTTGTTTTTGTTTTGTGTTTGACTGTGTGAAATTATCTCTGACATATACAAAGAGGTGTGATTAATCTATAAGTAATTACTCTTAATTATAGCACCAGGAACCCCAATTGTATTGTCAAAATAAAACGATTTTGCACACAAATCTTCTTTGTGTTGCCATGCTTTTTGTTGAAGTGCAATCATCACAATGTACAGTATATACATACTAATTAAACCTGACAAGTTTAGAAAAAGTACATAATTCAGAGATTATTACAAGCTATACCAAGTGACAGGCCCCATTGCTGAGGCATAAAATACCAGCTGTTCTTTCTAATATGATAACAACCACTTACTTGGGAGAACAAAAGACATGGTAACATATACGGCTCTGGGATTTCAACAGCACTTCAGCAATCTTTCCGAATGTGAAAGTGAGGGGAGTAATTTAGCATACACCGTGAGGTGAAGCTGTAACAGCAGCAACGGTGTTGTGTTTTTCCAAGGAGAAAAAAAAGGAAGGAATGAATGTGTGGGTAGGTTTTATAGCCACCACCAACTGCTTTCTTAGCCACAAGGCAAAGCCTTCCCACTGCTTAGTGGCTGCCTGTGCCGCCGTCAGCCTTATTCACTGAAGAGATGGGCATGATAAGGAAACAGAATAATCAATGGTGCTTCGTTGCCTTCCAGTGTGTGGCTGTACACCCATGGTGTGCCGCAAGCGCTGGCTTGGCCAAGGTCCGTCAGCCGCATGGAAATGCTCACCCACGGTGGTCAAGGGAGGGCGGGGGGCCGGGTGCAAAGAACTATACAGTCGCGGCCGTTACTGAACAATCGACCTGCGTGCTGACATCGAACAAGTGCCACTCACGGTCAACGTACGCGTGGGTCTGAAGATCTGCTGTGCAAAATAAGCATCGAGGAAGATCCGTCGATTGTTTCTTTTCTTCCTTCTCTTTTTTTTTCTGTCCTAGCCTGTGACTCCGGCGCTTTCTCCACTCAGCAATTGACCGTCTTTTCCCGACAAAGACATCGGCTTTCGTGGGGCCCAGGCGCTGAGGCATGGTTTACCCAGGGGCTTATCGGCAAACTTTCCCCCTGGATTACGGAGAACAAACCTCATCACTCAGGGGTGAATTTCCATCTGTCAACAGGTGGGGTAGCCAGTGTCATGAATCTCCCTTATGCATATCTCGCCCCCCCATCACACCCACCTGCCTCCCCTCTTTTTCCATGCAGAGATTCAACTACCAGAGTCAGGTTCCATTTCTGTCCAATGGGACCAATGGGAAATGCGATCCACCCTGGGTGACACCTAAGCCCGACCACCACCCTCACTCTCACCCTCACCCTCACCACCTCCACCACTACAGTGGACGCAGGCCGGACACCCGATCAGCCCGGCTGAGCGTCAGTGTTGCTGGCTTCAGCAGCTCATTCTTTATTGACACCCATACCCCCTTGTATGAAAAAAACTGCCAAATGCTCCAGACACTCAACACTGGGGCGAGAGATGCCAGCAGGACAGATATACAGATACAGATATGCTGTACTGTACTGTAGCTGGACTCCACTCCCCAGACTAATGTAATCTGTTGAATTCATTCAGTCAAAAGGTTTCCGGGATGGGCGGCTCGGTGCCCTCAACTCAGTGCTAGCGCACTAACCCTGTAGGCAGTATGCTTTGTAGCAACATGGGTTCAATTCCCGCCCTGTGGTCCTATGCTACATATCGTTCCCGCTCTTCCTCAACCCACTTTCCAGTTTCTCATCACTGTCCTAGGCGAAAGGTTATGGGTTCGATCCCCGATGTCTGCATCTTTGAGCAAGATGCCTAAATCCTCCCTGAAAATCAACGAATATACTTTAAGTCACTTTGGATAAACATCTGCTAAATTACTTACTCGTACCGGTGCCCAGATACTGATCACGTGTCCCCAAAAAGGCCTGCTGGCACCACCTCTTCCAGATCGACAGGGAAAACATCCTAAACGCACGATGAGCCGTAACACCTCAGCGACCCGCCGAATGAGTCGTTAGATGGGGAAGTATGGGAGTTGTAATGTTTTTACATAACCCAGTATGACTAATTCAACATTAGCGCTCTAATTTCCCTGCCCCTCATTACAGTTGAGCAGCACTTTCCTGCAGCGTGCTGCTGATTCAGACGGCCATGTTACACCTCACCGAGGGCCCACCTTATGACTTCATAACTCAAACCTTTACTTACTTATTTTCTAAAGGATGGCAGTCAAGTTTCCAATTTCTCACTGTGCCATAGGCCTACTATACCAACCCATAGGTCTACTATACCAAACCATAGGTCTACTATACCAAACCACAGGTCTACTATACCAAACCATAGGTCTACTATACCAAACCACAGGTCTACTATACCAAACCATAGATCTACTATACCAACCCATAGGTCTACTATACCAAACCACAGGTCTACTATACCAAACCATAGGTCTACTATCGCAAACCACAGGTCTACTATACCAAACCATAGGTCTACTATACCAAACCATAGGTCTACTATACCAAACCACAGATCTACTATACCAAACCACAGATCTACTATAACAAACCATAGGTCTACTATACCAAACCACAGGTCTACTATACCAAACCATAGGTCTACTATACCAAACCACAGGTCTACTATACCAAACCATAGATCTACTATACCAACCCATAGGTCTACTATACCAAACCACAGGTCTACTATACCAAACCATAGGTCTACTATCGCAAACCACAGGTCTACTATACCAAACCATAGGTCTACTATACCAAACCATAGGTCTACTATACCAAACCACAGATCTACTATACCAAACCACAGATCTACTATAACAAACCATAGGTCTACTATACCAAACCACAGGTCTACTATACCAAACCATAGGTCTACTATACCAAACCACAGGTCTACTATACAAAACCATAGGTCTACTATACCAAACCACAGGTCTACTATACCAAATCACAGGTCTACTATACCAAACCATAGGTCTATTATACCAAACCACAGGTCTACTATACCAAACCATAGGTCTACTATACCAAACCACAGGTCTACTATACCAAACCATAGGTCTACTATACCAAACCACAGGTCTACTATACCAAACCATAAGTCTACTATACCAAACCACAGGTCTACTATACCAAGCCATAGGTCTACTATACCGAACCACAGGTCAACTATACCAAACCATAGGTCTACTATACCAAACCACAGGTCTACTATACCAAACCACAGGTCTATTATACCAAACCATAGGCCTACTATACCAAACCACAGGTCTACTATACCAAACCATAGGCCTACTATACCAAACCACAGGTCTACTATACCAAACCATAGGTCTACTATACCAAACCACAGGTCTACTATACCAAACCATAGGCCTACTATACCAAACCACAGGTCTACTATACCAAACCATAGGTCTACTATACCAAACCACAGGTCTACTATACCAAGCCACAGGTCTACTATACCAAGCCATAGGTCTACTATACCAAACCACAGATCTACTATACCAAACGATAGGTCTACTATACCAGTGACTATTGCTTTCTGGAGTTACTTGGCAATTATCCGTAGTTAAAGCACACATTTAAACCTATCTGAATGTGGTGTCATATGTTTGTAATACTTATTCTTTCTTTTGAGTTTTCTTTAAAAGAAAAATTGGCCAACATCTTGTCTTGCATTTGTTGTTTCCCCCCCTCCCCCATTGCCCTAAGTGATAAGAAAGGTTAGGGTTAGGGACGTGGGTATAATGGCACCACTGTGACGGTCCCTAATGACCCCCACCGGTCGTGACCTTCCCCTGACACCTGGACAACAACAAGACGACGGACCCCAACTTATATATTATATATTTTAACAAGGTCCTACATAGGGACTACCAGGACTACTACATAGGGACTACCAGGACTACTACATAGGACCAGGACTACTACATAGGGACTACCAGGACTACTACATAGGGACTACTACATAGGGACTACCAGGACTACTACATAGGGACGACCAGGACTACTACATAGTGACTACTACATAGGGACTACCAGGACTACTACATAGGGACTACCAGGACCACCAGGACTACTACATAGGGACTACCAGGACTACCGGGACTACTACATAGGGACTACCAGGACTACTACATAGGGACTACCAGGAGTACTACATAGGGACTACCAGGTCTACCAGGACTACTACCTACCAGGAATACTACATAGGGACTACCAGGAATACTACATAGTACCGTGCGACAGGTGCGTCCATCTTCTCCCCCCAGCGGCAGCGCCGCTTTCTCCACAGAAACACATCTTCTCCTCATGCATGGGACACACACACACACACACACACGCACGCACGCACGCACGCACACACACACACACACACACACACACACACACGTCGTGACGGTACTGGATGAACCAACATCCAGAGGGGGAAAAGGAGCTAAACTTACCGGACCTGGACCTGGACCTGGAGGAGGAGGAGACCGAGATGTTCAGAAAGCAGAGTTCAACTCCCGCACCATGCGATGGCTTCAGCACGGGCGCGCGTGCGTGTGCTGTGTGTGTATGTGAGGTTTGGCTGTCTCACCGCTAGGGCAACTAAACGCACCGGGAAAGGCGACAATAACGTGAAATATGAAACATGGCAAAAGCGGGAAGGAAAGATGATGATAAAACCAATAATAATAATTTAAAAAATTAAAAACAAACTAAAATCCTCTCCGGTTCCGCCGGGTCCGGGACCGAGCAGCGTGCGGTACACTGGATGTGTGGACTGGAACTAGTGGGCTGGTGGCGGCAAGCGCCTCCCCACTATCACACACGCAGGGAAAGTGGGCTACACACACACACACACACACACACACACACACACACACACACACACACACACACACACACACATAGAGAGAGACACACACACACACACACACACACACATAGAGAGAGAGACACACACACACACACACACACAAGGACACACACACACAGGACACACACATGCACAAACACACACACACACACACACTCAAGGACACACACACACACACACACAACACACACACACACACACACAAGGACACACACACACACACACACACACACACACTCAAACACACACACACACACACACACACACACACACACACACACACACACACACACACACACACTCAAACACACACACACACACACACACACACACACACACACACACACACACACACACACACACAGATGATGCTATAAGAGGCTGAAACACTGAAGTGTTCTCTGGACTTGAACGTTGTGGCCGCTCAGCAGTCTGTATTCACACGTTCATAGCACACTTCAGCCTGTAATCATGTGTATTTAGACTTGTTGGGACAGTTTTTTTTAACACCATGACCTGACCAGAAGGTCATGTTGATTCATGGGTGATGATGAACACTTGGATGGGTAATATTGTGATGCTGATCTATAATATATATCAGCATTACAATATTACTATACTTTATATAGCCTAACTAAACTCCTGTTCTGTATTTAAATGGACATTATACATAAGACCTACAGTATATATAATAAATAGAGGAGGGTTGATTGTCTAACAGGGGATCGCAGGGTCACCCGAGGACCGTACATCCGTTAACCTATACCTCTTGCATCGCCATGGAAACGATAACTGCTGCCACCTTGTACAGGAGGTCAGAACCACGGGTCCCCTTCGCAGCTCTCCCCTCCGGTGCTTTACCAGAACCAGAACCAGAACCAGAACCAGACACTTGTACATCTCAGCTAATCTTTGGTTTTTAACTTGCATACACATCAAAGTGTGGATGAGAAGGTGAAGGAGACACACACACACACACAACCTTTGCCCAAAATCAAAACCATAGACTTGTCGGCGGATGCATCGGTGATCCGGTAGGCAGGTTGTCTATTGACTGACTGTGTTACTGACTGTTTAAAGTGGGCTCAACTGCGGAAAGCCAAAGGGCCGGTGGAAGATCTGGGATCCGTTCCCAGTTTTTTTCAATTGAACGTACGCAAGCACCTTTAACTTTAGCACCCCGGCTCGTTCAGCCGAGGGTCAGCTGATGAATGTTAATGCGGACGACGAGCCGTCGAGGAGTCATAAATAAGTAATTTCGGGAAAAAAAGCTAGTAGTATTTAATGCCGTGTTCAAGGTAATGCCCAGGCGGTGCTAGACTAGACCCTCACCGCAGATACGCTCCACATCACAAACCACATATTTGACAAGTCACGCCCTATAGCATTAAGGGAGGAATTGCTAACACACAAACACACACACACTCATGCATAGGCCTATTTTGACAAGGATCATAAATAACATTTTCATATTTCAGAGTCTGCGCTTCCTAATTGGCAAAATTAACTTTTAAAACCACCCTTGTACCCCAGTCCTGGCGTGACACCGAGACCCCTGGTGAGATGTATTCAAGCATCCAGGCCGTTTCAGAGTGATCCTCACCACGGCCGTCTCATCCTCATCCTCCTATGCCCATAAACCTGTTGGCCCACAGAATTAGAATCGCTTGTAATTACATTATGGACCCGGCGAACCGGAATGAAGTCCTGGCAAAGTGTGAGGCTTGATGCGTCGTCGTCGTCGCTGCGTGACTGTCTTGTCTATATAGTCTATCTATACGCTGCTGGAAGGGAGCAACAGGGGAGTTCAAAACAGAAACAGTGGTTATTCTTCGCAGACGTTGCTATGCTATTACATGGGGGGGGGGGGGGGGGGGGGGGGGGGCAGATAATCGCTCACGCTATGTGTGGCTAATGCTAATGGCAATTGCAACTGATTGACGCGTGGAGATGGACGTGTAATAACGTCGTGTGTCTTTAAGTGGAGGGGAACAACGGGGACCTGCGTGTGTGACGGAGGGGTTTGCGTGGAGGACCACACATGGGTGTGGATGGAGAGGGTTAAAGCGAGCAAAAGACACACACACACACACACTGTGTGTGTTTTTCTTGTAAGGGAGAGGAACTGTGTTTTCTCCTATGAGAGAGAGAGAGGTAGACAGAGAGAGACTGAGAGAGAGAGAGAGGGTAGAGAGAGAGAGGTAGACTGAGAGAGAGAGAGAGAGAGAGAGAGAGAGGGTAGAGAGAGAGAGAGTAGAGAGAGAGAGAGGTAGAGAGAGAGAGAGAGAGAGAGAGAGAGAGAGAGAGAGAGAGAGAGAGGGAGAGAGAGAGAGAGAGAGAGTAGAGTGAGAGAGAGAGAGAGAAAGAGAGAGAGAGAGGTAGAGAGAGAGATTGAGAGAGACAGAGAGAGAGAGAGGAGAGAGAGAGAGAGAGAGAGAGAGGAGAGTGAGAGATGAGAGAGAGAGGGAGAGAGAGAGAGAGAGAGAGAGAGAGAGAGAGGGAGAGAGAGAGAGAGAGAGAGAGAGAGAGAGGGCTGGAGGCTGCAGTGACAGGGACTGGAGTGAGAGAGGGAAATGTCAGATGAGTCAGAAGCGGCATTCTGCTGCTGCTGCTGCTGCTGCTGCTGTTCAATACGGTCCCAGAGTCTGCCATGCTGCACATTCACAATGACACCACCGCCACCTCAACAACAAGCAGACACCTGCAGCAGCCACTTCTCCGGCCCGGCACCCTAAATAGACGGCCAGTGACACTGATTAACCCTGACCGCTCCTCACACCGGGGGAACAGATGGCTGTGACAGTGCAGGCCATGCTGCGCTCCACTGGAATCATCAGGAACCATTTTTTGCCCCCAAAAAATTCAAGCATGGAGGAATTTCGATGGCCCTCCGCTGGTTAATATTGTTGATGTCCGTGTGCTTTTGTAAACTTTTTATATTGGTGCTTTATTGGGAGCATGTGCACGTGCACGTACACATGCACGCATGCACACACACACACAATAGGTTTCTTTCCTTTGTTTCGAATAATTAGGGAACAATCTTTTGTGCCGTCCCGGTGGGAGCAGAAATAAAGATGGGAGGTAGTGGACTATAGCAGAGACAAAGGCTGAGCTCTCCGAAGCCGTCCAGCTGTGTTCTGCCGCCATCCGTGTCTCCTCCTCTCCATACCAGATAACAGAAATAACAGAGAAAATAAATAACAGAGAAAAGCAAGCACTGAGGCCAGACACGAGTCTGAAGTGAGGAGGTCAGGCGGGTACATTAATTAACATTAGTTAATGCAGTAATAAGCATTAACTAACAGTTAGTTGAACAATGAACTAATGTGTCTAGTAATCCTTTACTAATGGTGTTCATGTTAACTAAGGTATTCATTTATACATTATTGAACAGTTTATAAAGACGCAAGACGCTCTTTAGTCAGACACGCAGCAGAATCGAAGATCCGAGCGGCGAGAAATGAAAACTTAAAATACATGTTGCAATAGCAATTATCGCTTATTAACTAACGTTAACTAACGTTAGTTGATGTTACCCTTACTGTAAAGTGTTACGGACGGTGCTAATGGTGCACCTAGCAACAGGACGGCGCTGAGGCCGAACCAAGCGGCACCATCACCACCCCTGCTTAGCATTCCCCTCCCGTGTCGCCGGCGTCATGCGAGCCCTACCGGAGAATGTGTTGGAGCATGATACTGAATTAGCAGGAAGGTGGGCAACATGAGGAGAAGTCGTCAAGTCGATTAGCGAGGGGCGGGGGGGGGGGGGGGGGGGGGGGGGGGGGGGGGTATTTATGGGTGTGTGATGGGCGGTTGGGTTATATGTGTGTGTGATGGATGGGGGGGTTATATATACAGTATATATGTTTGTGTGATGGACAGGGGGGGGGTATATACTGTATGTGTGTGTGAGGGGCAGGGGGGGGGGGGGTTATGTGTGTGTGTGTGTGTGTGTGGGGGTATATGTGTGCGTATGTGTGTGATGGGTGGGGGGGTTGTATATATATATATGTTTTGTGATGGACGGGGGGGGGGGGGGTATATATGTGTGTGTGAGGGGCAGGGGGGGGGTTATGTGTGTGTGTGTGTGTGTGTGTGTGTGTGTGTGTGGGGGGGGGGGGTATATGTGTGCGTATGTGTGTGATGGATGGGGGGGTTATATATACAGTATATATGTTTGTGTGATGGACAGGGGGGGTATATATGTGTGTGTGAGGGGCAGGGGGGGGGGTTATGTGTGTGTTATTGGTTGGGGGGGGGGGAGGGGGGGGGGGGAAGGGGGAGAGGGACTGGGGGGGGAAGATGTCTAAATAAAGCCTGTGCTGATCCCGGGGGCACCCCAGCTGCGGCGCTGCTAAACTGACAAGCAAGCTAAGTGTTTGTTGTGGCAACATGTGGGTGGCTGAGCCCAGCATGGGGTCTTCTCTCCCCCACCTCCCCACAGCCCCCCCCACCTCCCCACAGCCCCCCCCACTGTCTCTCTGATCTCCATGGTGCCGGCATCAAACACACGGGCTGATCCACTGCTGGCTGGGGGGGTCCAGGTCTGATACTGATGGCATCCGTTCTGTGTCCTTCAAAGGGAAGTGGGCTGCTAAGAAAAGCAGGGGGAGGAGGAGGAGGAGGAGGAGGAGGAGGAGGAGGAGGAGGAGGAGGAGGAGGAGGAGGAGGAGGCAGGGGAGTTCATGTTTTCTAGCTTTTATTCTTTATAAATATATGATCAATGAGCGTTGAATGGCTTGAATCTCCTCGCTGTGATTCTACCATCAGAGTGCTCAGTGTGGAAACATGTACACAGATGGGGAGGTGTGTGTGTGTGTGTTTGTTTGTGTGTGGGTGGAGTGAGGTTAGGGTGTGTGTGTGTGTGTGTGTGTGTGTGTGTGTGTGTGTGTGCGTGTGTGTGTGTGTGTGTGTGTGTGTAAAGGCGGCCAGCTCTACAGCACACGCCCATTCTGTGTGCTGCTCTAGTTAGTCACGACTCCTCTGCCCAGCAGATGAGCACCAGGGTGGGGAGGTGAGCGTGTGTGTGTGCGTGAGCGTGCGCGTGTGTGCGTGCGCGCGCGCGTGTGTGTGCATGTGTGCGTGTGTCTGTGCGTGTCCTGCCTTTGTTTTCTACAGCCGTTCCTTCTTTCGATCTCAGGAATGTCAGAGACCTGGTTGCCAAGGGAACCTCCTGTGTTGACAATGGCGGAAAGGCTCACCTCTCTGTTGATTGCTGCCGAGCGATAACGGCTGAGCGAGAGTGAAGGAGGGGGAGGCCAGAATGTGTCCTTTTAAACCGTGTGTCATGGGTTGTACTGACTGTGTGTACTCAACAAATTGTGGAATTTGGTTTGATCAAAAAATCACATTTTTCTGAATAGTGGTGATGTTTACGGAATTGTTACAACACATTTTCTTCAAGATCATTTTTTCTTTGTAATAGCTGCCGGTGCTTGCATTTCTAATGACTACAGCACTCAGGGGGTGTTTTTAATAATGAATAATATGACTACATAGTTTGAGCAAGGTTCTTCTCATTAAAATGATTGCCAAATAATGTATTATCTCTCTGAAGACATTTCATAGTGGGTAAAAGTGCACCAGTTCAATGTCAGGACATTTTAGAAATCATTTCTGTTTCTCTGCTCAAATGCATGCAAATGCATCCATGTATATTCTATTTAATAAATAAAATACATGAATGCATCATTATTTGAATACATGCAAATGCATAGTAGGAGAACACTTATAGAGAATACAAATACCGTGGAAGAGCATGCCGTGCATTTCTCCCCCTCTAAAACTGTACTTTGTAACGCAACACAAACTGACAGGTTTCCCTTTCCTAAGGAGGTCCATATTCAATTATTCACCTGAGCGTTTAGTCAGAAGCAGAGACTAGAAACACTGGAGATGTCTGGAGACATGACGCGTGGGTGAGGAGCGGTTGCGTCTTTGTGGACCACAGACACTGACACGAGCATCTGCTCCGTCTGCTTTTCCCCTCCTCAGGCAGGGGGGGGGCATTCGTCCAACACGTACGTGCACACAACCTACAAGGGCCTGGCGTGAAATATTGCAGCCAAAAGTTATTAAGTACAAAACAAGTGACAAGACATGTATGTGCAATAAATAGACACGGGACACAACGACATGAGGACATGAGGTAGATTTAATTTACCTTTAATTTTGGCAATCTTTTTTTCAGCACAGCGTTGTTCAGAGACGGACTCAGAGAGGGAAGATGTACCATCTCAGGACAGTTGGATCAGGAACCGGCATACGGCCTCCACTGTCAGGCCAGTATTAACTAAATGATCCTACTTTGGCGTTGGCGCATTGAGGAATGTTAGCGCGGTGGAGGGGGGGTGGACAAAAGTGAATATCCTTTAGCATGTCCCCACATGCTAGTGCCACAGCCCTATAGGTCAATACTACATTTAGCACAAACCCATCTACTTGGAGCTCACTTAGGTGTAGAAAATATAGACATAAATGGCGGCAAGGGACGTCTAGAGTTGACAGTTGTGTGAGCTGTGCACCCTTTTGAAGAGACAACAGATAACAACGTCGCCCACAAACGGATGGCCTTGTGGAGCGTTTCAACAAAACCCCCAAGCGCATGCTACACAAGGTCAGCGACAAAGATGGACAGAATTGGAACCAGCTCCTGCCCTACCTGCTGTTTCCAGTACAAGAGGTACCCCAGGCCTCACCCTTCAAACTGCTTTATGCACATAAGCCCAGAGGTGTGCTATACATAGCTAAAGAAGTGTGGGAGGAACAGCCTTGTCCCCCAGTGCCACAGGACCCTCATTGAACATGTGGAGACGATGACGTGGTCAGAGGAAACCGGTTCAAATGGACCATCTTAATCTCTCGAAATGGTGGCGAGCAAAAGATTCTTTGTTGAGTTGTTTTTCCCCCCAGCAAATCAAGTGACCCACCGAGATAGGAGGTGAATGTGAGCCCAGACCTGACGCCACAACAGAGGCAGGAGACTCTGGGGCTGGTAGACAAGACTGCAACAGGTAACACCTTACCTGGCAGAACCATGAATCAGTGTCCTTACTGGTTTCTGGAAGCAAGAACAGAATCCATCTGGAAGAGGAAAGGAAATTGGGTAATGGAATTAGGGGTCATAGAGGAATCACAGAGTGCCTGGTCTAGTCCTATCGATTCTGTGATGGGGCCGAAACCAGGTGGCACCACACTGTTACAGGAAATTAAATGAAGTGTCACGGTTTGAATGCAAATAGAATGCCACATGTGGATGAATTGATTGACCGACTGGGCAAGGCCTGTTTCATTACAACTCTGGATTTAACAGAAGGATATTGGCAAGTCCCCCCTTTCCCCGGCCTCCAAATAGACATCTGCTGGGCTGCATCCTCCACCCTGCCAGGTACCTGAGCAGGAGGTGGGAGGGGTGGCATAACAGGAGAGAGTATCATTGACGGAAGATACATGCACTCTGGGACTGCGGCAAACTACAAAGTA
>JAOPHQ010002603.1:0-151192 GCA_030340625.1 Merluccius polli
TACCCCAGGGGTCTTGTTCACGAGTGAGGGGAGGATGGAGCGGGAGATCGACAGGCGGATCGGTGCGGCGTCTGCAGTAATGCAGACCTCTGCACAGACTCCGTTGTGGTGAAGAGGGAGCTGAGCGAAAGGCAACGCCAGTCGATCTTCGTTTCTGCCCTCACCTATGGTCATGAGCTTTGGGTAGTGACCAAAAGAATACAAGATCGCGGGTGCAACGCGGCCGAAATGAGCTTCCTCCGCAGGGTGGCTGGGCTCTCCCTTAGATGATAGGGCTCGAGAAGCCTCGGTCATCCGGGAGGGCTCGGAGTAGACCCCGCTACTCCTTCGCGAGCCAGATGAGGTGGCTCGGGGCATCTAGTTAGGATGCCTCCCAGACGCTTCCCTGGTGTGAGGTGTTCAGGGCACGTCCCACTGGTAGAAGACCCCGGGGAAGACCCAGGACACGCTGGAGAGACTATGTCTCTCGGCTGGCTGGGAACCGCCTCGGGATCCCCCAGGAAGAGCTGGACGAAGTGGCTGGGGAGAGGAAGTCTGGGCTTCCCTGCTTCGGCTGCTGCCCCCGCGACCCGACCCCAGATAACGCGGCAAGAAGATGGATGGATGGATGGATGGATCAGTTCATATTAGATCTGATTTAAATTAGATCAGATTAGATCAATTCTAATAGACCAGATTATTTCTTATTAGACCAGATTATATTGACTGTTCCTAATAAAACCAGATTCTATCGATTTCAATTAGACCAGATTATATCAGAATGATATCAGGTTATTTCTAATGAGACTAGAGTATCAGAGGAGCTAGTGAGGAGGTGTGAGTCTATCAGAGGAGCTAGAGAGGAGGTGTCTCCTCCTCTATCTCCTCTGATAGACTCACATCAGAGGAGCTAGTGAGGAGATGTGAGTCTATCAGAGGAGATAGTGAGGTGTGAGTCTATCAGAGGAGATAGTGAGGAGGTGTGAGTCTATCAGAGGAGATAGTGAGGAGGTTTGGTGGGAGTCTATCAGAGGAGCTAGTGAGGAGGTGTGAGTCTATCAGAAGAGATAGTGAAGAGGTGTAACTCTATCAGAGGACATAGTGAGGAGATGTGAGTCTATCAGATGAGCTTGTGAGGAGGTGTGAGTCTATCAGAGGAGATAGTGAGGAGGTGTGAGTCTATCAGAGGAGCTCGTGAGGAGGTGTGAGTCTATCAGAAGAGCTAGTGAGGAGGTCTGAATCTATCAGAGAAGATAGTGAGGAGTTGTCTCCTTCTCTATCTTATCTGATAGTCTCACATCGGAGGAGCTAGTGAGGAGGTGTGAGTCTATCAGAGGAGCTAGTGAGGAGGTGTGAGTCTATCAGAGGAGATAGTGAGGTGTGAGTCTATCAGAGGAAATAGTGAGGAGATGTGAGTATATCAGAGGAGATAGTGAGGAGGTTTGGTGGGAGTCTATCAGAAGCTAGTGAGGAGGTGTGAGTCTATCAGAGGAGCTAGTGAGGAGGTCTGAGTATCAGAGAAGATAGTGAGGAGGTGTGAATCTATCAGAGGAGATAGTAAGGAAGTGTGAGTCTATCAGATGAGATAGTGAGGAGGTGTGAGTCTATCAGAGGAGATAGTGACGTTTTGTGAGTCTATCAGAGGAGCTAGTGAGGAGGCGTGAGTCTACCAGAGGACGATAATGAGGAGGTGTGGTGTGCAGGACGCTGCTCCTCAGTGAGATGGAAGGGAGGAGAGAGACAGGTGCTGGGTACTACGCTGAGCTACAGGGACTGACCCAGCGCCTGGCACAGCTCCCACACATCGATACGGTGAGACCACACAATATACACACACTCAAAAACACACGCACAAACACACACGCACAAACACACACAATAAACTTTAAGTATAAGTCTTTGTGATTGTCAATTTGTGGTATACAGTATTTACATTCTATATACACATTCTATACATTACGTGTATATATATATATATATATATATATTAGTGGTGGGCCGTTATCGGCGTTAATCTATTCTCAAAGTTGGGTTGGGAGCTGGGTCTATACCGGAATTTACACCCCCCCCCCCCCCCCTGGTCAATTGCGGTCAGCAATCGCGCCCCCCCCCCCCCCCCCCCCCCCCCCCCCCCCCCCCCCCCCCCCCCCCCCCCCCCCCCCCCCCCCCCCCCCCCCCCCCCCCCCCCCCCCCCCCCCCCCCCCCCCGCAAACAATCGCGCACCTCTCCCCCTCCGGTCAACAATCGCGCAGACTTCTTTTTAGTCATTATTTAGGTAGCACACACATATTATGAATGCCTTCGACAGAATTCAAATGAGCCATTTTAATCTAGATTAATCTAGATTATTTCCAAGATTACAGTTAGATTAATCTAGATTAAACAAATTAATCTATGCCCACCACTAATATATATATATATATCAGAGGTTGCACTAGACTTTTTCGTTGTCTGTCATTTTGACTGACAGGGTCATAAAAATCCCATCATAATCTATTTTTACCGGTCACTTTTAAATGATAACTAATGACCATGTTCAATAGTATTTCATTTTAATTCATTTTTAATTAATCTTCAGTCCAAACAAGCTGAACAAATAATCCACACCGTGGATAGACACATCAAGCAGAAGAATATGTCACTTTCTCTGCAGTAACAAAACAACTGACTGTGTGGCCCCAGTAGTATAAACAATGAATAATCAAATATGAACAGTTCACCTGTGGCCTAAACGCACAGTGTGACCGCGAAGCCCCCACTATACGCGAATTGCCTGGCGGCCAATTCGCCCCAATTCACTTTCTATGGAACGCGAGCGATTCGCTGCGCAAAGCATGCTGGGATTGCTTGCGGCGTGAATCCAGTCACCCATCAACAAACAGGGCGTGGGCCGTGACATTGACCCTTCTGATTCATTACCACAATGCGGGCGGGAGCTAGATGATCCACTAGTCAAACACGTGGGAGCTAGTTGATCCACTAGTCAACACGCGGGAGCTAGTTGATCCACTAGTCAACACGCCCTCAACACGCCCTCCATTGTACGCAGGAGATGGCATAGTGCAGGTAGCACTGCGGAGGACACATACTTTTCACCACCTAGGAGCTCAGTGATGTACCTACAGTGCAAACACAACACACAATAGACTCAATGATTATTTTTTTCATTCATCTATTCAGGGTATAGAGCCTTAAATTATGTCTATATGACTTACAAATTACTTATTATTGTCAGTAAAATTGGAGAAGACAGAGAAATCACATTACCTGCAGGGCTCCAGCAATGTTTCCAACTTTGCCAAGCCTGTCATATTCAGCTGTGGTTAGCATGGCTAAGTTGTGCTTTTGCTGTGCCAGCATTGATTTCAGCGGATCTTTGTTGTGTTGAATCTGCCGTAACTTTTCAAGAGTTGAATTCCAGCACGTTGGTACATCCTGGACAAGAGACTCCTCTGTTAGTCCAAGAGAGGCTTGCTGAGCTTTCAACTATGCTGCGTTGGCGGGGACTATGTCTGAAGTGTCCGACTATTTTACGGCACTTGCTAAAACGCTGTCAAATCCACTGTCCCGTAAAGCCACGGTGATCACTCTTTGTATCATGTGCCTTTGTAACACACGGCCAGTGATGGGAATAACGGCTTTATAAATAACGGCGTTAGTAACGCTGTTACTTTTTTCAGTAACGAGTAATCTAATTGATTACTCTTCCCATTATTATAACGCCGTTATTGTTATTGCCAAACAATGTGGCGCGTTACTATATTGAAGGCAGCTGTTTTCCATCAGACCTCTGAGCTGAGCGACAAAGAATTTTCTTGTTCCTCCTTGTCCTTGGTGAGGGCGGGGGGCACGAGACAATCGCAAAAAATGATGACGATTGGCTGAGGTTGAGTCAAATTCCATGGTAAGCCAATCAGAGGTGGAGTTGGGCGGGGTGCTTAGTCTGCTTACTTACAAACACTGCCGCAGTACAATCTAGTAGTCGACTAGTCTGATCAGACACACAAGACACAGGACATTCACGTGAATCAACTAGAAACAGGAATGGCGAGCCCGAGTAGTCCAAAAGTAGCTTTCTTTAAATGGAAGTATAGCCATTATTATTCCTTCCAAGAAATTAAGGGAACGAGTGTAACCGTGAAATGCACATTATGCCCTGGAGTCAAGTGCCTCTCCACGTCGGTGTCAAGCAATTCAAATTTAATAAAACATCTTTCAGCGTTACATGCATCCATGAAATTAGTGGCCAAGATCCCCGAAGGAGAAGGAGACAGTGGAAAACACCTAAGCAACTGAAGCTTGATTTTACGGGCCCAACACAGGCTTTGACTCAGTCTGAGCTAAACACACTGGTAGCCAGGTATGTTGTGGAGGATTACGGAACATTATGTTACATTATGTAAAAACATACGTACAGTATGTCTACTGTTTTTTTCTAATTTACACTACAAAGAGTGAATATATTTATTTTTTATTTTTGGTACATTGCTTAACAAGCATAATTAAATTTTGCTTAGTTGTGGCCTGTTGAGGTGCAATAAATATCAAAAGTTCCAAAACATATTGTGTTATTTTTATCAATCCACTCTATAAGCATAGTAATTATAATATCTACAATAATCCATGACATTTTATTGGATGCTAGTCTCACTTTCCCACAGCAACGTTAAAATAGTTTAGATTTCTGCACTGTGGATTTCTGTTTGTATTGTATTGAGTGTCCATTTCATTATAATATTCAGATTTATCATAAATAATTAAACACGCACATGTATTTTAAGTTCCGTCAAAGAGGGGTGGAGGTGGGGTCCAAATTATTTGAGACATCTGAGCATTTAAAAATTACTTGAAAGTAATGTTGGGTATTGTTATTGCCTTGTTTGAATTGTCCCTGTGGAGCCACCGTAGGCTGAGCTCCATTGTACCGTGTTCTATACTTCCCGTCAGTTAAGTAAAAGACCTTGAATGATACAGACCAATGTGTGAGACTCCTTCTGTCTATACAATATATATAAGGCAATATATGACAACTGGCGACGAGGATGGGATGACCGCATGCATTGCATAGCACACTAAAACGTTTTCGAATTAAAAACGAGTTGTTTCTGTGTTTGCCAAGGAGTTAGTGGCTCTCACAGCGTCGGATGAGCAGTGAATCGGACGAGGAGTACGCGGGAATCTCAGGACTGTTTGAGCCGCGCGACAACGAAAACCTAGCCCGGGCTAACAAAAACCCAACAATGGCAGGACTCGTGGGAAACATTGGAGCGTTTTGACGACACCATGGAACAGTGGACTGCTTACACAGAACGTTTTGAATACTTCGTGCTGGCTAACGGAATCGGACAGGACAAACAAGTGGCAACATTCTTGACGGTAATGGGAGCTAAGACTTTCAATTTAATTAGGGCATTAGCTCAGCCAAAGAAACCAGGGGAGTTAACTTACCAGGAGATTGTGACAGCATTGACTGCACATTTTTCCCCGAAGCCCTTGCAAATTGCCGAACGTTTTCGATTTTACAAACGGAACCAGGAGGAAGGAGAGTCTGTTACAGTGTTCGTGGCTGCACTTAGGACGTTAAATGAGCACTGCGAATTCAAAAATGATGCACTTAATGACGCAATACGCGATCGGCTCGTATGTGGCCTTCGTAATGAGGCTATCCAGAGGAAAATTGTTGACTGAAAGCAACCTAACTTTGACCAGAGCAATTGAAATAAGTGTGTCAATGGAAATGGCAGCCAAGGAGGCACAGCTGTTAAGCGCTGCAACAGGGAAGGTGTTGAAGATAGCAAGCACAGAGGAAAACTCAGGGGGCAAACCATGTTTCCGCTGTGGCAACAGGCCCGGTTCCAGAACAGAATGCCTTGGGGTGCATCTGAGATTACAGGGGGTGCACCAGTACTAAAACCAGCTACCCAGCTTCAGTTCAGACTTCACTTTTTACACAGGCCTTTCTACCAGTAGATAGACGAACACTTCTTCTACTGACATGTTGGGACAAAAACATTTACTGTGCTTAAAAGATGGTATTACATCATGTCTTGTGATGTGGAGAACATTTCAGCTGCAACATTAGCTTATTGATATCCAAGCTTTGGATATGAGATGGGTTTTTGATATGTGTGTCTCTCATTACATTGGTCCATTTCATCACTACATGTGTCCCACCTGATTGTGTTTACCGGCTCACTTTAAGCAATGCAGCTCAGGGTTCACTTACTTTTGCACATACAAAAGTTGGCAAATAATTTGCTTTAACAATTGATTTTCGGAAAATAAAAATGTGGAATTTATAAACACACATCTGTTATTTCATATAAAAAAATACTGGTATTGATAAAAATTAGGGATGTCCGATATTATCGGCCCACCGATATTATCGGCCGATATTGGCATAAAAAAATCAATATCGGAAAATATCGGTATCGGTTTTTTAACCGATACCGAAATCGATTTTGAAATAATTTCAGACATCTGTTATGTTTCAAGTGAGGACGTGGTTTGATGACATCATCAAACGCGCCGCGCCGTCTCAATAACAAGCCTGGGCATGTGCGGCCGTGTAGTGGGACGCTAGTTGTAGCTGTAGTTATGTCGGTGGTTTGGAATTATTTCAAAGTTTCCACGTTGAATAGTAAAATAGGGGTTAGCGCAACATACTAACGCATTCTGCGAAACAGGTCTCATCACAACCGGTTCAGGTCCGCTGTACCGTGCTCACATTATTTTATTTATTAATCCGCACTTCCAGACCGCTTCAGAGTAAGTGTCCGAGGAGAGCAGCCCTCTCCCGGACACACACGCTAGCCTTTAACCGCTGTTTTGTTTTTTATTTATTCTTCCACACTTCCGCTCGGCATAAAGCCTATTGCAATGAGTGTAAAGCGGAGGTTTCACGTGGCCGCATATATCGGTATCGGTATCGGTTGATATCGGTATCGGAAATTAAGAGTTGAACAATATCGGTTATCGGTTATCGGTAAAAAAGCCAATATCGGACATCCCTAATAAAAATGAATTAATAATGGTTAAAATTAAATCAAATTTGAAAAGGCTCAAGAGGTTCACATACTTTCAAGCAGCACTGTAGCCTTGTGAGACCAAATAATTTAACATTGTCATCCACATTGTAACTTAACAATAAAACATGCTCTGTATTTATAAGTGAACCACTAAATGTCACAAAATAATTTTACATTATCATTCAAAAGATAATGCTTGAAATATATCACTTTATGTCTAATACATCTAGATTATATGGAACCTTTTGAATTAAATTACAAAAAATAGCTTTTCCCAGATTTTCCTAATATTATGAGATGTACCTTTATGTGAACCACTTAATGTCAATAAGTGCTTATTCTGCTGCCCAAAACTTTTAATGCTGACAGATAAAACCCAATTAGGAATGTTATTTTCACAAAAAGTAATCAGTAATACATAGTGCCTTTCTTAAAGTTCACAAGATTGTAAATAAATACAATCAAAACACAATTGGCAAATATGGGTTCTTATGAACATTTAATTGAATACATTTAATACATTAATGAAATAAGCTGTTGTTGACATAGCATTGTGAGAACAAATCAAATTGTAACTTGTGCAGCCTACCAGTATGTAGACAACAGGCTGTCAGCAGCCATTTTCTCAAACTGTCCCATGTTGTCCAGTATTCATGAACAACAAGCTGGAGAGTGGAGACTGAAGGAGGTTCCAAGACAGTGGCACACTTGGTCCACCAGGGGATCCTTGTTGGACAGTCAAAAGTCAAAGGTTAAACTATGTACATAACAAATTGTACATTATTATATTTTCAATACAAACTATGTATTCCCCCCTCAGTAGAATAAAATGACTAACATTACCCAACAACTATAGCAGTGTAGGATACATAATCATGTTAAAATAAACATAATACTTGATACAATAAAATCTGAAATGTGATTACAAAAAATATTTCTTACCCTCAGAAGAGCTGCAGCCTCCTTGAAGCTGTGCTGAATCTTCTAAGCAGCGTCTCTTTCCACTCTCCAGTGAACTTTTTGGTGAGGTCCTTCTCCACAGCAATCTGGATGAGAGAAGCTTTTCTTTTGTGGAGCATGCTCCTTCTGTGTTCACTGAACACATTTTTTAGAGTTGAAAATGAATTTTCGCATGTTGCAGTTGATGCACCGAAGGTAAGGCTCAGCTTGAGTGTTTTTAGCACAGTAGGCATGGCTGCTAGAGGCTCACAGTATCTTGTCAAAATGTCCTGTGTAGTCCAGTTTTTATTAGATTGGGCCATTTCGTCCTGCAGAAACTGCTGTGCTACAGCAAACTCAGCTTCCTTCATCTCTGTGCATGTGAGGTCAAGCAGTGGTCTCACTCTGTTTGCATCCAGGAAATCTTCACTCCCTGGGTGTAAGGTGCACAGGGGCCTCCACCAGTTGGCTGTTTCTTACGCTGAATCTAGCTTTCATCTCTCCCACTACAGCATCCAGAGTACTGAAATACAGTCTTTTACACCCAGTCCTCTCTTCCACTTCTTTTTGACGGTGACCAACTGTGGTGTCCACCACATAGTCACTCAAGTGGCTCATATTTCTTGGTCGTTTCTGTGGGGGGTGCTGCTGCAGCAGGTTCTGTGGTCTGTCTGTCTTTAGAGAATTTCTCCCAAAATGTGTCAAACTGAGTGTCACATCTCAGCTTCTCAACACACGCCAAGGCACTTTGGACCAGTCTGACACCAGTGTAGAGGTCTGTGGATTTGGCTTGGAGTGCAGTGTTGGGAGGATCCAGCAAACTCAATATTTGATGCGTCATGCAGGCAATGAACAGGAAGCTGGGCTGGGTAATGGCCTTCAAAAGCCCTGTGGCCTCCATTCGCACCTCTGCTGCACTGGTTTGGGTGCTATCGATCCCACGAAGCAAGTGGACAATGTTGCCAAAGGATTTCAGGATCACTGTCACTGTGGCCAGGTGGCCTGTCCACCGTTGCTCGAGCAACCTCTTCAACTTCTCTCCTGTGTACACTGCAGCCACTGTAGGTTTCTTGAAATACTTGTAGAGTGAGTTGCATACACTGAAAAAGTTTTCCAGTGTGAAATCAGAAGACATGGCGTGCACCACTACCAAATGCAACTGATGATTAAAGCAGTGTACGTATGGCACCTCTCTCTGCAATTCTTCCTGCATGATTTTCTGCATCCCTCCGTGTACTCCAGACATGACACTTGCCCCATCGTAACACTGACTGAGCACCTTCGCTGTATTTAGCCCAATGTCTCTCAACTGTGCCAAAACCAGCTGAGTCAGAGACATGGCATCATATTGTTTGGAGGTGGCCATTGAGACAAGTCGCTTCCTCACAGTGTTGCTTGTGTCCACGTAGCGAAGCACTATGGACACATTTTCGCAGCCAGTGGGATCTTTGGTGCCATCAACCTTTAATGTGTACCAAGCCTCTCCTATATCTTTCACTATTTCCTCTGTGATGATTGTACTCATGATTTCAATAATTTCATTTTGTATGTGATGTGATGTGTATGTGGCATTCGCAGGGATGGTGCTAAAAATCCTAGCAAGGTCCTTGTCCTTTTTAAGGGTGTAGTCCATCAACGCAAGAAAAATGCCACTGCTCACCTCACCTCTTGCATCCAAAGCATCATCTGAGCCACGAAAAGGCAGCTGGTTTAAAGCTATAAATTGAATGATGTCAACAATAGCTGCTGTGCGGTTCCTTTCCAGTTGTGCTGTATTTACAAGTGTGGAAATCTCTGTACCAGTCACACTCCTTGCACGCCTCTCCTTCCACAATGCCACTGACTTCATGTGCTCTTTGCTGGACTCGTTATATCAAAACAAACTTGCATACAAAGGTGAGTCAAACAATAGGTGAATATGGTGAATGAAGTTAAAATTGAATATATATATATCCACACACAATCATTGAATAGTTTTGCTTACTAAAAATGGATATGGCTCAAATAAACCAACCTCAATTTCCTCATTGTCATCGCCCAAGTCACCTCTAATAATCAAATGGCACCTGTGTGTGTGTCCCAAGTGAAAACCCTCTGGTCCGTCTAAGAATCATAGCCTCAAGCAACGGTCAGCATCATTGAGCAAAAACAAAACATCGTATATAAAAACAAGACAATGGACACCACATTATGGAGGTAAAACCGAGCAAACCCAAAAATCGTTACACCCCTACACTGTGTATCAGGTTATGACTCTACCACACTCCCATATCGTCGCTTGAGGCGGGGAGCAAAGTCCCTGGACTGTTAGTCCCCCAGCGCTGGTTGACCCCCTGGACTACTGTGGACGAGTGGTAGAGGAGATAACTTCTGATTTAAATGAAACTATCAGCTAGGGCCGTATTATGCCCATCAACCATCTTATGTACAAAGACTCATGAGGGTGGTACCAGGGGTTCGGGGTTTCATGTGACGTGACTGAGCTGTTGGTCTGCTATTTGTCCTATAAAGCACAAAACACTCACACAAACAGTTAAAAGTATAAAACAAATACACAAAGAAAACAAATCAACAGGAAACAAAAACAAATAACAGATATGTATACATAGTTGACCTGATCCTTAACCGTCCTAATGTTCGCATCGCTTTCTTCATTATGTTTTCATTATGTCTATTATTATTATTTTATTATTATTTATTATTATTATTATTATCATTAACATCATTATTATTAATTACCACTACTATTATAGGGTAAACCCCTGCATAACTCTGTATTTATGGCTCCTTCATTAGGTCTCCTTATCTATAGGACCTCCTGCTGTTTCTAGTGTTAGTCTTTCCCTTCTTCCCACTTTCTCTAGACTTTCCTTACACTTTCTCTTCTTCTATCCTTCTGTCTACTCTCCTCTGTCTTTCTAAATAAATCCTCCTGTTTTAAGAATTACCACTTATCTGTCCCCATCTCATTGTGTCCCTGTCCAACTTCCCTTTCCTCCTTTGTTAACCTTATAATTTCTTATCATTAATAAAAACAAAAAGAGGTGTTCATGATCTTTCTTTGGAAGGGGCATGGAGGTCCCCTCCTTCTCTTAAGGTTAAAGGAAAGAATAAAACAAAGAGTTAATGTCAATTTTAACACCTTCCTATTACTGACAAGTTGATGCTTATGAATAATCAGTTTTTACACAACAACACTTTTTATCGCAGTAATGACATCTGTTAACATAGTTATTTATAAATGTATATGTCTAGATAATAACATTAAACCAAATTATTGTATTGGGCTCCATTCTGCCTTCTCCCCCTTGCATTCTAGGAGTGCACAACTTCATTTCACACTTGCAAACGCAGACTGGCAAACGCCATTCCTTTGTCCCCTTCTTCATGGTCAGTCGTCGGGGGAGGGGTAGGGGTGAAGTCTGGGTAGTCTGATGGGGGTAGGGTGGTCGAGGGGGTAGGGGGTCTTGGGGGCCATTTTGGGGACTCCCAAAATGGCTGACAGGGATTTGTAATCTATGCTCCCTGCTGTGTTACCATAGCAATAGAAACTTATTTAAATGCGCACACTTTATATCCTCCACGTTAATATTGTGTATATATCCTACTATGTGTGTGCCCATATGTGGAAGGGCTCCAAATCCACTGGCACTGTTAGGTATATGTCTATAGGTTAGATAGATGTGTTTACCGTCTCTCCCTAGACTTAGCATAGCCATTAGCCTCCACTTGGGCCAAATGGCTAAGAACACCGGAATGTTACCATCCCCCCTGGAGAACAATGAGCCATAAACCACCCCCCGTGGTGGGCTATCTTCAGTTCTAAATACCTAGCCTATCCGCTAGCCCCTCGGGATAGCTTGTGGCTCATAGCACAGAAATGCTACAAGACAAAGAAGGCTAAGCTACTTCCACATGTTAGCCTGGGGCTACTAGCACAGAAATGCTACAAGACAAAGAAGGCTAAGCTATTTCCACATGTTAGGCTGGGGCTACTAGCACAGAAATGCTACAAGACAAAGAAAGCTAAGCTATTTCCACATGTTAGGCCGTTAAGAGCATATTAGCACGGTTATCAAGCATTTAGCACATGCCGAATTATGCGGGGTTGTTGAGTTACATGCAAGTTAGCGTAGTTCTTTGTGCATTTGATGTTAGTAGCAATGTTAGTAACAATGTTAGTAACAATGTTAGTAGCAATCTGTACCCTATCGATCTCCGTTTTCCACTCTCCTATACTCTAGGGGTTATGCCCCAAATTTATATTCCCAGTTTTGTACTGAGTTTTAATTTTTTGTTATTATTTTTAATTTTTTATTTTTAATTTTTTATTTTTTTTTTATACTCTAAAGCTCCGTGCCGAGTTTTTATATTCCCAAGTTTGTATTAAGTTTTAAATTTTATACTCTAAAAGCTCCGCGCCGAGTTTTTTTATACTCCCAGGTCCCGTACCGAGTTTTAATAATACATACAGTACTGGCCTCTTGGGTTCTTCTATTTGTCGTACAATGGCGACATAATATCATTTAACTAATTCCAAAAGAGTTATAAGCGCCTGTTCATTTTGCTTCGGCTTAACTGTAACGACTATGGACCGGAGAACCAAAGCTCTACCACAACGTACGCTAGCAGCTCTGTCACCTAATAATCCTATATCTATCTATGTGCAGTTTTAGCCCTGAGCAATGGGCACTGCTTACCTCCTGTTATGGCGCCTTGTGGCAGAGCTGTTGAGTCGTACGGTTGCAGTGCGGCCAAAGTTCCAAAGTTCCAAATAAAACCTCTCTTTCCCCCGAATCACGTCGGGAAGTCACCAGAATGTGGGGTTGTGTCCCGGGGAAGAAGGCTGCCGACAACAGGAACGCTTATAACTCACTTTATTTGTTTAGGTTTAAGTTATTTAACTATGAACCAGAAGGAGAAGTATTATATGTATATCACGCCGCGTGGAGAACCCCAAGCGTTGCATCCTCAGTCGCTTTGCTTCCTTCCTATGCGCTGCCTGGGGTGTTCTGGCTTGAGCCGGCGACTTCCACCGGTAGTCACTGGGCAGGAGGCGTGGCCTCCATGACGCACAATGGCTAGCGTTAAGCGCCGCCCCAGTATATTGTTTGGCGCCATCATGTGTTGAGGTGCAGTTACTACAACTTGTATATTTATTTCTACTCCTGGCTATGTGCAGATATTTTACAGCCTGATGATACATGTTATTAATTCGCAACATGCCTTCCCAGCCCCTTTCCACGTACAAGAGCATGGCGCCAGTTGTTGTAGCCAGTCGTGGTGAAAGCATCGGTGCTGTTTTTATTTGACCCAAAGTTTCTGCAGGCATAGCAGAAAATTGAATCTTTCTCACACGAATACTCTAGCCATTCTCTAGCAGCAAACCACGAGCTGCAAAAGGACCCGCTTTACCCCACTGTACAGGCGAGTCGGATATGTTTTAAGAAATACCTGGGTAGGCTGTGTTGTTCCGAGATCCCCTGGCACTTGCGGGCCGCCAACGGGTCGCAGTGTCGAAGCCGAAGGGCTGCTTGTCCGGGAGTGAGAGCGGCGCCGGCAAAGGTAGCGAGTCGGGCAGGATTGAGCTAGCGTTGCTAGTGCTAGCCTTCACAACGGTTATACTGTCTGATGTATTGGACTCTTCTGCGGTGTTCTTTTTATCAATTTTCGGATATCCATTGTAAATGCCTAATTGTTGCTGCCGAATAAGTTCAATGTCACTGCCTGTGCGCGCCGCTGGACGGGGTGCAGTTCACGCGCACCTGTCATAATAATAATAACGTTCTTATCGGTTTAGTGAACAAAATAAATGCAGCAAACAACGGGTATTTAATGGAAAATTGTCACAAGTTTAATTACAATTTGTTTTGTGAGCAAGTATTTTATTTTTTATCATATTTATAAAAAAAAAAAATTCACTCCCTCCTTTTTTCAATTGAGGGTGCAAACAATTTTTTTGGGGTGCAATGCATGCTTATGCACCCCCATAGAACCGGGCCTGTGTGGCAAGCTCGGGCATCCAGCTTCAGCATGTTGGTGTAAGGACCTGGAGTGCCACGCCTGTGGAAAAAAGGGTCACATAGAAAGGGCCTGCCGCAGTAAGAAAACGGGGACTTCAATGCATAAGAACACAAGTAGACAAAAGAAGGCTTTTATGCACAAAGGAACGGTGCATGCATTGGAGAGAGAAATTAGTTACAGTGGCTCCTCTGATGACGAATTGCCATTACACATTTTGTCAGTCGCAGGCGGGTCAGATGGCTACTGGACGAACACCCTTGTTAGAGGGCATACCAGTTCGGATGGAGATTGACACAGGGGCTGCAGTGTCCCTTATTGCAGAGACTGTATATCTACAACACTTGCAACACCGGCCACTCCAACCAACACGTGTGACACTGAAGACCTACACGGGGGAACCAGTGGCTGTAAAGGGGTTAATTAAAGTTAAGGTTGAATTGAATGGGCAATGTGCAAAACTTCCACTATATGTTGTTCAGGGTGATTACCCAATCCCTGCTGGGCGCCTCATGGCTGAACAAAATACAGATTGACTGGCCTGCAGTACGCATGGTAAGCGGGGGGGGTGACTGCCTTACAGACTGTGTTGAAAAAACATGAAGAACTGTTCACAGATGAACCTGGGCAGAATGAAGGATATAACAGCAAAGTTGAAACCTTAAACCGGGGAGCAGCCCTCGTTTCATTAAAGCACGTCCAGTCCCATACGCCCTGCGGCCAAAGGTTGAAGAGGAATTGGATAATCTAGTGAAAAGTGGAGTGCTTGAACAAGTGAGTTAGTGATTGGGCCACCCCTATCGTGCCCGTTCTAAAAAGAATGGAACACTACGTATTTGTGGGGGATTTCAAGGTGACTGTGAATCCATCTCTGCAAGCAGAGCACTACCCACTTCCCCTCATCGAAGACCTGTTCGCCGGCCTAGCACACGGCAAACAATTCAGTAAAATCGATTTGAACCAGGCCTACCTGCAGATGCGTGTTGACCAAGAGTCCAGGGAGCTCCTAACGATCAACACACACAAGGGGCTGTTTCGTTACTGCAGCCTAGCTTTTGGGATCACATCAGTGCCTGCTTTGTTCCAAAAGGCCATGGATCAGATCTTAGCAGGACTGCCAGGGGTCCAGTGCTACCTGGATGACATTTTAGTTACGGGTAAGGATGAGTCTGATCACCTACACAATCTGGACGCAACTCTACAAAGGTTTGAAAGATTATGGACTGAGAGTTCGCAAGGAAAAATGTGAATTCTTCCGGTCATCAGTGGAATATTTGGGCCACGTGATTGATGGTTCGGGGTTACATAAGGCCCCATCAACGACCAAGGCCATTGTGGAGGCCCCTGCACCACAGAAAGTGAGCCAGCTGCGCTCATACTTAGGGCTCCTGAACTAACTACGGCCGGTTCATTCAAAATCTCCTCCACCCTGCTGAAGCCACTGCATGAACTTTTAACGAACGGGAAGAAATGCGAGTGGTCTGATGCATGCCAAACAGCGTTCGTTGGATTCGAAACAAGCCCTGCTACGCTCCAATGTGCTGACCCACTTTAACCCTGCATTGCCCCTCCAACTGGCTTGCGATGCGTCGCCCTATGGAGTTGGCGCTGTCGTTTCACACATCATGCCGGGGCGGTGAGGAAAAGCCCATTGCGTTCGCATCCAGGACATTAAACCAAGCCGAATCGAACTATGCACAGATAGAACGTGAGGCCCTGAGCATCGTGTTTGGCATACGAAAATTTCACCAATATCTGTTTGGGAAGAGGTTTACGCTCCTGACAGACCCACAAACCACTTACCGCCATACTGGGACCCTCACTCTGGCCATTCCACCGCTGGCAGCGAGCAGAATGCAAAGATGGGCCCTGCTGTTGTCAGGCCATGACTACGACATTAAGTACAGAAATCTGAACTACATGGCAATGCCGAAGGTCTCTCGCGCCTTCCACTGCCGGTGACAAGGCCCCCAAGTCAGCATGCTGACATCTTTTACTTCCATCAGGTGGAAGATGCCCCGGTCACCGCAAGACAGTGTGAAGAAGGCCACCAAAAATGATCCGGGGTTGTCAGCAGTGATCGATGCCATCATTAAGGGAAAACAATACCAAATACACCAGAGACCAAACCGTACGCAGTCAGGCAACAGGAACTGTCGGGTGCAGTCAGGGTGTCTGCTATGGGGCAGAAGGGGTCATCATGCCCCCAGCACTGTACAGGCCTATGCTGAAGCAACTACATGCAGGACACTGCGGTATGGTGCGCATGAAGGAGTTGGCCCGTAGCTACTTTTGTTGGCCTGGCTTGGACAAGCACATTGAAGAAAAGGCGGCGCACTGTACAACATGTCAGAAAGTACGAAACACACCGAGACTGGCTCCAGTTCACCCGTGGGAGTGGCCAGCAGAAGCATGGCAGCGCCTGCACATTGACTTTTGCTGGGCCATTTGAGGACAAAATGTTCTTAGTGGCAGTAGACGCACACAGTAAGTGGCCGGAGGTGGCCATAATGACATCGACAACTACGGGGAAGACGATTGAGAGACTGGGTGAAATGTTCAGCAGATTTGGAAGCCCAGAGCAACTGGTGAGCGACAACGGGCCCCAGTTTGTGTCAGAGGAGATCGGGGTGTTCCTCAGAGTGAATGGAGTCCAACACATTAAGTCAGCGCCCTATCACCCCGCCACCAAATGGCTTAGCTGAGAGGTTTGTGCAAACGCTCAAGCACAGCCTAAAGGCGTCAGTAGGCCAGGGGACCCACCATCAACGACTGCACAGTTTCCTATTGACATATCGAAACACACCTCACAGCACAACAAAGTCCTCTCCAGCGGAATTACTTCTCAAAAGAACACTACGCACTCACCTGGATCTAATAAAGCCCCCCAGTGGATGTCGCATAGTACACGACCGGCAACACGAACAGGTTAGACGACGGGCGGCCACACCCCGGTCTTTTCGTCTGGGTGACCATGTCCTAGCACGCAGCTACCGGGATGGCCCTAAGTGGGTACCAGCGGTGGTAGTAGCGATCACGGGCCCCCCTGTCGTACCAAGTGCGCACAAGTGAAGACTTGGTGTGGCGGCACCACATTGACCAGCTGCTGGCCAGCAGCAACCCAGTGACTGAGTCAATCGGGCAAGACACCCTCAGTCCCGAGTGCCCATCTGAGGACCTGCCCATTCCCGACATTCCACCACCGGCGGTTTCGGGCAACCACGGAGCAGACCTGGCACCACAGGCCGAGTTGTCTACAGAGCCGGTGCCGTTGCTGGTCCCAATGGAGAACCACGTTCGTCGGTACCCTAATCGGGAACGAAGCCCTCCCGACCGTTTGAACTTGTAGTTAATGGGGAGTCAAGCTGTAATGTTTTTGAGTTAATTTAGCCTGTTGAATAAGGGGGAGGAATTGTTGGGTATTGTTATTGCCTTGTTTGAGTTGTCCCTGTGGAGCCACCGTAGGCTGAGCTCCATTGTACCGTGTTCTATACTTCCCGTCAGTTAAGTAAAAGACCTTGAATGATACAGACCAATGTGTGAGACTCCTTCTGTCTATACAATATACAGTATAAGGCAATATATGACAAGTAACGCAATAGTTACTTTCCAAAGTAACTAGTTACTTTTAGAATTTGTAACTCAGTAACTACTTTAGTTACTTTCTGGGAGAAGTAACTAGTACTGTAACTAGTTATTTTTTAGAGTAACTTGCCCAACACTGCACATGGCAGATGCTCGAATGGTAGACTCCTTGCAGCGGCAATCATATTGCGAGCGCTGTCTGTTCCTATAGTTGTGACCTTGCCCGTTATCTCCCACTCATTTGCAACTTGGAGTAACTGGCTAGCGCATGCTTCAGCAAAATGCCGTTCTTCTGTTTTTAACATGCCTAAAGTGAATGAGTGCAGCTGCTAGTTTTCATCGATTAGGTGTGCTGTTACACTGAGGTAGTTATGGTTACTTACTGATGTCTAGTGATCTCCAGTGCAATAAAAGTACCTGCTGCCAAATGCCTCACTTTCGTAGCTTTTTCAGTGTACAGTTGATGTATTCTCGTAACTATAGTTCCCTTTGAAGGTAGCTTGTATGATGGGTCGCCTGTGGCGATCTGAATGATGTCTTGGAGCCCCTGGTCCGGAACTATGTTGATGGGACTGCAGGACTGTTGGCGATCCATTTAGCGATTGCATTAGTTAGCTTTGCTGTTGTCGTTTTGTTAAAGGGGCACTTGGCAACTCTGGCCATTTCTTCGCTGGTTTTCACTTTTGTGTCGCATGTTTTCTCAACGAGCCTCCCCCTAACAGGTCTGGGACGTATATTAACACACACTGTCGTAAAAAAAAACTCACTTGCGGCACCCTCTCCCCCCTTTCTACCGCTGCTCATGTGCATTTGTTGCCGGGTTTTTTCGTGTGGCGCGATGTCTACCGAGGTGGGTAATACATTATACACTGTATCATAGAACACTGACATGTATAGCCGGCGTGATTAACCGTTATTGAGGGGGGCGTGTGTTACGTTGAATTGCCGTAAAGCAGTTCGTGTTTCTCACTCGTTCTCGCTTCTCGCGATACTTCCGATTTCCATTTTACCGGGACGGTAGTCCCAAAGTTGCAAGGCTGGTTTTCCACCGGGGGGCGCTGGGGGGAGCGGGGATAGTCACCATTAACACCGGAACAGACCATTTAACCATCCAAATGATTTCCAGACGGGTTTATTAAGTTGAAAAAGTTGCCAAGTGCCCCTTTAACAAACTGGCCCCGGCTGCACTCCGCCAGGGTCGTTTGACGAGCACGGCTTGTTGACGCTGTCTCAGCACGTGCATCTTTGCTAACATCCGCAAAAATGTGTTTCGCCCGAAGATGGTACTTCAAACTTGTCGTGCTTCGGTGGAACAACAGTTCATCACTGCAGTAAGTGCACACAACTTTGGTTTTATCAAAACTTCCATCTGGAAGCTTTTTATAACGAAATTTGCCGTTCAGCACACGGGCACTGTCTCCTCTGTCATTGTACTTCCCGCGTTTGTCGTGCCCTTATTACACAAAGGTATGTATCCATCCACGCTGAAATAACGGGACGAAGTGGGGGTCAAACTTGATCAAATGATTAATTTGCGTTAAAAAAAAATAACGTGTTAATTTTTTTAGATTAAACGCATGTGTTAACGCGTTAACATTGACAGCCCTAATATATATATATTAGGGCCGGGACTTTAACGCGTTAATTAAGATTAATTAATTACACATTAATTAACATGTTAAAAAAATTGACGCATTTTAATCGCACTTATTTTTGCACCGCGGAACGTTTCTCACTGGATGAGTTTCAGGGGGACCGATTATACTGGCGCACCAACTAGCGTTCATGAGTTCAGACAACAACAAACCACAGTGAAACATTAACGAAGAGTAGCTGATGAGACCCGCTTTGGTTGGCCCCGTGGATGGGAAATTTTGTTACAAAAAACGAACGGGATGTGTTACTATCGCGCGCACCCCCACCCGCCCCGTCGGCCCGTAAGGTCCGAGGCGCGCACCCCCCCCGTCTGGGCCGCAGGTCCCCCGAGGCACGCACCCCACCCCCCACCCCCCCCGGGCTGAGGTGTCCTCCTTTTCAACAACTCATAAATGGTCACCTAAAAAACATATAGCAGCTAGCGTGGACCACTAGTGTGGTAGCTAGCGTGGACGTTAGCCCCGACTCCGGAGTACAAGGACCCACACCCAACCCACACTCCACAGTTGACCTGGTTTGAGGACGAGGGTAACTAAGTAAAAAGGCCACTTTTTTAAATTTTATTTTAAATGGTACAATTTATGTCGAACGATGTATTATGTTGATGGTGCAACTGGCACTTTATGTTGAACTCTTTATTGTTCTTGGCCAAGATTATTGAGAGAGTTGGACTGAACTTAATTCTATCTTTCTTTTAACCAGCTGTTGGTAAATCAACAAAGTCTGTTATGGCCTCTGAAGCAACAGAGAGATGTTTTCTAGGGATGCAGCCGAGTACAACATTATCTGTATCTGTTAACCATATGAATTATCTGTATCTGTACTCGGAGTGGGCGGGGCTCAAACCCGGAAGTGGCGGGATTTAACCCAGAAGTGGGTCGGGTTGTCTTGAAATGAGCGAGGTTTTAACCGGTATGTTATTTTAAGCATGCAATTGAATGGGTTTATCAGAAATTGTTATTTATTGCTGATTAGAAAACTATTTACTGGACAGCATCAGCATTGAAAAAAAAAAGAAGAAAAACTCTGACGACCGGCAGGGAGAGGGAGAGAGAGTGTGTGTGTGTATAGCTTGATTTCCAATAGGCTATTTATACCACTACTAGCTTTATTTTTTCACGAAATACAGCAATAAAGTGTCGGACACCGTGTGTGAAGCAAAAAAAACTGGTTAGAGCCAGGCAGCCAGATGACGGTTAAAAAAAGAAAAAGAAAAAAAAATCTCCGACAGGCAGAGATGCAACGCGAGTTGGCACCACGTCTGAACGAACCCACGTTTACCAGAACTCTACTGGTTCATAAGTACCAACCTAAGTAATAACAAACCTGAAGCTGAAGCCCTAAACATTAACGGAAAACGACCTGCGAACCTGAGTGACTGAGGGAGAGACAGAGAGCTGTTCTGTGTGTGAGTGATCAGAGCGGGACACAACAACACATCTGCATTGTGTAGGGGAGGGGCGCTGTAGCCTATCACAGAACGCTGACCACAGTCAGCTACCCAATGAGGATTTTCATTCAATCCGAGCAAGATACTTGACTCGTACTCTACTCATATAATACTCCGTACTCGGCAAAAGTGCTTTATCCGTAGCGGATACTCGTTTCAGCCGAGTATCCGGCTCAACTCTAATGTTTTCTAATTTCTAATGGTTTCCAATGTTCTGAATGTACTTGAAAGTATTGTGTTTTACTTAAAAAAACAAAGTATTATAGTTTACAGAAGGTCTACCTACCTATAGGCTACCTGAATTTCTGAAATGTACTATATTTCTAAATATGCTATTGCTACACTTAATGGCAAAAATTGCACTGGTCTGTTGGACTTGAACAAAAATAAACAATATTTTTGTTGCTTAAGCTTATGTATTCAGTCATTATTCAATGGTATACTAAAAATCCATGTGAAAAAAATTACTTCTCACTGTTCTCAGGTCAAATATTTATATGCGATTAAAATGCGATTAATTTCGATTAATTAATTACAAAGCCTCTAATTAATTTGATTTTTTTGTAATCGAGTCCCGGCCCTTATATATATATATATTATATATATTATATATCAGAGGTTGCGCTAGACTTTTTCGTTGTCCGTCATTTTGACTGACAGGGTCATAGAAATCCTGTCATAATCTATTTATACCAGCCACTTTAATTTTTTAAATGATAATAATGACATGTTCAATAGCATTTAATTTTAATTCAATGACGGAAAATATTTGGTTAACGCAACCCCTATATACATATACACAAATTACATATTTAGAGCTATACATTATATACATATGTGTGTGTGTGTGTGTGTGCATGTGCGTGTGTGCATGTATGTGTGTGTGTGTGTGTGTGTGTGTGTAGTTCTCCATTCAGATGGATCTGATTCGTCAGCAGCTGGACTTCGAGGTGCAGCAGGTCCGCTCCGTCATGGAGGAGCGCTTCGGAACCAACGACCTCATGGTACAGAGGACACAGGTGAGCTCTAATTAGCTGCTGAGGGGAGGGCTCCTGATTGGCCGGTTATTAGAAGGCTCTGGAAGAAAATTTGCTGTACATGTGGAGACTAATCACTGTGTGTGTGTTCCAGATGCGTGTTGCTCGCCTGGAACAGCTGGAGAGAGAGCTGCAAGAAGCCAGAGAGAACCATGAGGTAACACACACACACTCAGACACACACACACACACAGGTATACACAAACACACACACACACACACTCAGACAGGTGAAGTAGGGGGAGATTTGTAACACACACGCATACACACAGACAGGTGAAGTAGGGGGAGATTAGTAACACACACACTCTCAGACAGGTGAAGTAGGGGGAGATTAGTAACACACACACTCAGACAGGTGAAGTAGTGGCAGATTAGTAACACACACACTCAGACAGGTGAAGTTTCCCTTGGTTAGGGGCGTGGTCTGATCTGGTTAGGGGTGTGGTCTAATATGTGACACCATAAGCTTTCTAACATAATTTTTTGTTAGTTAGAATAGCTATAATAGTTGGTTAGTAGTTAATACTTGCATCTCTTCACAGACCACAGTTGTCCCAGGCTCCCTGCTGAGAACAGAATTAAAAGGTTTATACTGAAGAATCTTGACCAGCTGTGCACCCTCTTGATACCAAGATGTGGAGGATTTAGTGGTTTACTGTGGCAGCTTGAACCGCAAGCTCAGCACCCTCCTCCTCCTGCTCCCCTTCTCTCCTCCTTCTCAGTCTCCTTCTCGCTCCAATCTAGCTCTTTTGTTGGAGATTCTGTGGACACATCACATGGAAATCATAAATCATAAGACTCTAACCTTGAGATATAAGGAACTCTTGTTACATAAGTGTTATGTAGTAAAACTAGTCCAATAGACACATAGTTAACTCTGGTTCTAGAAATATGTTCTGTAGGTTTTTCAGAATATAAAACCACAGACAAGTTAAACATATAAACTCTAGAAACCTCTTGGCCTCTGGACGGGATCCTGCCCTCCAGAGGTGGTGTGCTTGTAGAGGGGGGGGGGTCTGGGGGTCTGGTCTCTGCTAGCCTTGAGTGATCTCTAGAAGGTCCTGCACCAGCACACCAACAGGGGCCCTCAGCTTTTAGTTTGGACATGACTTTTATTTTGAAAGTGGTGGAGAAGTCTTCCTTCAGGACAGGGGTTCTAGAGGCTTCTTTGAAAATACTTTTACGAAAAACGTTGGTCAGGTCTTCCGTCAGGAGGTCCAAGGACAGCCTGCTCTTCTTCTCTCCGTCCTCCCTAAAAACATTCATGAAGTCTTCCCCGAACCCCTTTAAGTCCTCCATCAGAACATTAAGAGAGTTGGTCTTTAGGTCCCGAGGGTTGGTCTTTAGCTCCAGAGGGTTGGTCTTTATGTCCAGAGGGTTGGTCTTTAGAGGGTCCCAGAGGGTTGTTCTTTAGGTCCAGAGGGTTGATCTTTAGAGGGTCCAGAGGGTTGGTCTTTAGAGGGTCCAGAGGGTTTGGTCTTTAGGTCCAGAGGGTTGGGTCCTTTAGAGGGTCCAGAGGGTTGGTTTTTAGGTCCAGTGGATTGGTCTTTAGATGGGCCACAGAGGGTTTGGTCTTTAGAGGGTCCAGGGGGTTGGTCTTTAGGTCCAGAGGGTTGGTCTTTAGGTTCCAGAAGGTTTGTCTTTAGAGGGTCCAGAGTGTTGGTCTTTAGGTCCAGAGGGTGGGTCTTTAGAGGGTCCAGAGGGTTGGTCTTTAGCTCCAGAGGGTGGGTCCTTTAGGTCCAGAGGGTTGGTCCTTTAGAGGGTCCCAGAGGGTGGGGTCCTTTAGAAGGTCCAGAGGGTTGGTCTTTAGAGGGTCCCAGAGGGTTGGTCATTAGGTCCAGAGGTTTGGTCTTTAGAGGGGTCCAGAGGGTTGGTCTTTAGAGTTTCCAGGGGGTTGGTCCTTTAGGTCCTGAGGGTTTGGTCTTTAGAGGGTCGGGGGGGGTTGGTCTTTAGGTCCAGAGGGTTGGTCCTTTAGAGGGTCCAGAGGGTTGGTCTTTAGCTCCAGAGGGTTGGTCTTTGGAGGGTCCTGAGGGTTGGTCTTTAGGTCCAGACGGTTGGTCTTTAGAGGGTCCAGAGGGTTGGTCTTTAGGTCCAGAGGGTTTGTCTTTAGAGGGTCCAGAGTGTTGCTCTTTAGAGGGTCCAAGAGGGTTGGTCTTTAGTGGGTCACTGAGGGTTGGGACTTTAGAGAGTCCAGAGGGGTTGGTCTTTAAGTACCAGAGGGTTTGGTTTTTTAGAGGGTCCAGAGGGTTGGTCTTTAGGTCCAGAGGTTTGGTCTTTAGAGGGTCCAGAGGATTGGTCCTTTAGGTCCAGAGGGTTGGTCTTTAGAGGGTTCAGAGGGGTTGGTCTTTATGTCCAGAGGGTTGGTCTTTATGTCCAGAGGGTTGGTCTTTAGAGGGTCCAGAGGGTTGGTCCTTTTGAGGGTCCAGAGGGTTGGTCTTTAAGGTCCAGAGGGTTGGTCTTCAGAGGGGTCCAGAGGGTTGGTCTTTAGGTCCCAGAGAGTTGGTCTTTAGAGGGGGTCCAGAGGGGTTGGTCCTTTGGAGGTTTCCAGGAGGGGTTCGGTCTTTAGCTCCAGACGGGTTGGTCCTTTGGAGTGTCCAGAGGGTTGGCCTTTTTTTTAGGGTCCAGAAGGTTGGTCCTTTAGAGGGTCCAGAGGGTTGTTTTTTAGGTCCAGAGGGTTTGGTCTTTAGAGGGTCAGAGTGTTGGTCTTTAGAGGTCAAGGAGGGTTGGTCTTTAGTGGGGGTCAAGAAGGTTGGTCTTTCGAGGGTCATGAGGGTTGGTCTTTAAGTCCAGAGGGTTGGTCTTTAGAAGGTCCAGGGGTTGGTCCTTTAGGTCCAGAGGGTTGGTCTTTAGAGGGTCCCAGAGGTTTGGTCTTTAGAGGGTCCAGGAGGGTTGGTCTTTATGTCCAGAGGTTTGGTCTTTAGAGGGTCCAGAGGGTTGGTCTTTAGAGGAGGGTCCAGCAGGGTTGGCCTTTAGAGGGGTCCAGAGGGTTGGTCTTTAGAGGGTCCAGAGGGTTGGTCTTTAGAGGGTCCAGAGGGTTGGTCTTTAGCTCCAGGACGATTGGTCTTCGTCATCGTCGTCCTCCTCCTCGTCCTCCTCCTCCTCCTCGTCCTCCTCCTCCTCCTCCTCCTCCTCGTCCTCCTGTGATTCAGGAAAAGATACTGTTTCAGAATACTTTGAACTACCATCTGAGGCAAGAGTATGGAATACTTACAGCTGCAGGGTTTACAATTGTTTCAGTCGGAGGCTGAACCAGGCAGATGACACCATCCACAACTGTTGGGTGGGTGGATATACAGTATATTTGTTAAAAAGTAGGCTATATATTTATATATTAGTTTTATTTTTTTAAAAGAACATAAGTGTATACAGTATATCTGATGTAGGCACTTGTGTCCTGGGGGGTGACAGGCTCAGATGAGCTTCCCCCGGGAATGCCTTCAGCCACAGGGCGAACCCCTGTTTTGACTGAGGGCCAGCTCCTCAGCCTCTGTCAGAGGTGGTGGAGGTGGCCCTCCACCCGTTTTTCGGGCCTCTGCCTTCTTCTGTTGGCTGAGCAGAACTCAATGTTTGTTTTTAATTAGTATTTTAATGAGTGTTGGTGTAGGCTTACAGCATCACATTTTAAATGACTTCAATAGATATAAAATATAAATGTGTTTGTATCAAGTGTTAACCTACTAACTGGAGTATTAAGTGAGAGACGTTAAAAAACAACATTTTGTTAGGGGTTTAAATTACTATTTGAAGTAGCCACTGAATTAATATTTACTTTGTTTAATAGCCTAAGTCAATTTAAAAAAATAAAATTAAAAATCAAAGTGAGGGTGCAATCATAGCCCTAGCAAAATATGCCTTACCTTTTTGAATGATGTTTTTATGTTTCATTTTGAGCTGCTTCCAAGTCCTCTTTTTCTCCTGTTGGATTGCACCTAAATGAAAATCAGATTTCATTCCAACTTATATTCATAACTAAAGGCTATGCTACGATCTTATGGTTAAATGTTACGTCAATGGAATAGTCCATTCAAACTTCCGCGTTGACTCGGGCAGCAATGTTCTCCCATGCCATCTCTCTCTCCTTCGCTGCTGCAGCTGTCTTAGATTTGCGGCGAAATATATGGTCCTACTCGCCGTGGGCCAGCATAAGGACCTCCAACTCCATCGCACTGAAATAAGTTGATCTGTTTTTCTCAGTTGTCATGGTGACTCGTGGTATCCGGGCTCCATGCACGCACGTAAACTCAAGGTTAACATACTCAGAGTTGATTGAACTAACTCAAATCTGCTGTTCTGGAACCGGATACTCAGAGTTTCCCATCTTAGAGTAAGTCAACTCAGAGTTCAAGGATAGACTCAGAGTTTGTTGAACCTGCTTTCTGGGTAAAGGCACCTTCAGTTCACTTTCACTAAGCAGAGGACAGGTGTGTCCCATCAAGCTGAATGGGTAGAGGTTATGCATGCAATGGCACGTGTTTCACCTCTAGAGGGAGTCATCTAAAGGCCAAATCACACTTCTGCACCCTGAACATATGTGACGATCCGCAAGGATTCACGTCGCTTCTCAGAGACCTTACGCGCCCCTTCTGCCGGTTGAGGCAGAAAGGGTGGGAAGATAAATTAAGGACTTAAATACTGTACGTGTATGTAGCAAGAGTTGTGCACATACATGTTTTGTGTTGTTGCAACTGTGATTCACACTTGTGGATTACAGATTTGTCCCTGTAACTGTACAACTCCAATGTGTAGATTCAAACTTTGTGCTTTCAAAACATTCATATACGGTCAATCAAAAGATCTTAAGATATCTATTTTCTTGAGTTACAAATCTACTGTTTGTGCCTCTCATCTACACGCTATTTAGTCCGTGGTCTTGTGTTTAACTAGAGACAATAAAAAGGTTTGAGTAGGGACTCGTCGGTCCCAGTCAACTCTTTACCTTGATTGGTTGGTAAAGCCCACCATGTCTGAAAATTCAGCAGCCTCGTTCAAGATAAGCGCGTGGAATCTTCCACCGTTGGGGGTAGATACAATGGCGCTCTTTTACGCATTCCCACCACTTCAGCTAATTCACCCTTTCCTCGAGAGAATCAGACAGGAGAGGCTGTTGCTCATTTTGGTAGCACTGGAGAGTCGCTCAGCTCTGTGGTTCCCAGAGCTGGCAGCGCTCTCGTGCGTAACACCGTGGCCGGTGCCAGTGAGACCAGACGTGCTGTCGCAGGCTCACAGGTCTATTCACCACAATCTGTCGGGACGGTTGCTGGTTTGGCTTCTGAGAGGTTGATTCTGCAGGGCAAGGGTTTGCCCGTGGCAGTTAACACGATTCAGAGCGCCTGTGCACCTTCCACTTCTTCTCTCTATACAGCGAAATGGTGCACCGACAATTACGCTGTCCCATCCCGTTGCGAGGTGGGAAGTGTGCTGGGGAATTTACAGTCTCTGCTGGAGAAAGGCTTGGCCTTCTCCACGGTGAAGGTCTACCTGTGTCAGCTGGCCATGTAAGCTGTGATGGAAAACCAGTTTTCCAGCCACCCCCCTGGTCAAGAGATTCTTGCGAGGGGCAAGACACGTGAAACCCATTGTTTGCGGGTTTGCACCACGCTGGGACCTCCCCATCGTTTTAGAGCTTTTGAGCCTCCTTTTACTGGCATTGGATTCGGCCAAACGCGGTGAGCTGAGCGCCTCTGTCGGTCAGCCCGAGCTGCCTGTTGCTTAACGGGGACCGCTCTGCTTAGACCTAACCCGGCGTTCCTCCCTAAGAACATCGGTAGTTCTTTTCGGTTGAGGGACATTGTGCTGAAGGCTTTCCACCCCCCGCCTCATTCTAATGAGTCAGAGGCGGAGCTGCATCTTTTATGCCCGGTTCGGGCTTTGACAATGTACGTGCATTGTCGGCGGCATTCAGGTCCATACAGCAGCTGTGTGTTTATAGCAACTCTCAAAACAGCGGTTATCTCGCTGGTTATGTGAGGGTGTTTGCTTCGTTGGTTATGTGAGGGCTTGGCGCCACTGCTGGGTGTTAGAGCTCATTCTACATGGGTGCTTTGCCTTTGTGTGACTTTGCATACCGGGAAATCTGGTCTCCTCTCGCTGCTGTTTGGTTTCTTTCTCTCTCTCACTCTGTTCTCTTGTTCGCCGCCTTTGTGGGTCATAAGAGAACTGGGGTTTTATTGTGGCTGTCGTGCTTTGCACATGTAATTGCTTTGACCATGTGCCCCCCGGGACTTGGGTCCAGCAGGGATACATTTATCGGGCTTCGCTCGCAGCTTCACCTTAGCCCATAAGCAGAGATGTATAGTAACGAAGTAGAACTACTTCACTACTGTACTTAAGTACTAAAATGCGGTATCTGTACTTTACTGGAGTATTATTTTTTTCTCCTACTTCCACTTTTACTTCACTACATATTTTTGATGAGTTTAATACTTTTACTCTGATACATTTTTCAAGTGCTGAATCGCTACTCATTAAACGTCCGTCGGGACCCATCACAAAATAAATCTGGTTATACTGACGTGACGTCCACCCTTTTAACAATTGTAGAATATAGTAGGCCTATTAAATGAGAGTTAATCACATAATGCTGGCATCCGTAACTTCTTCCTGCGTGTCTCTGCGTCCTCTTTTAAAACCCAATTGCGCTCCTCATAATCAATAGCACACAAACTCGAAATCACGCACGCACAGCTGTCTTATTGAAAAATAAATGCGAACAAACATCTCATCTCATGATGTTTCACTGTCTGAAATCATAGGCTTACTGCATGTTGCCTAGAAGACAAACTAAACAGTAGAGACAGCTCGTTCTGCAAAGGGAAAGCATAGGCATATCAACTCCGCTATTAGCCTGGGCGCGATGGGAGGATAAGCATTCCCTTTTCATAAACATTGAATTGTCAAATAGCCGATATCAATGGCCATACTCATTCATTAATTTAACATTAAAGGCAACAGGCAATGTGGGGGTTTTCCAAACAAACTACTCCGTAACAAGCAAGCCATGGCTGGTGCGTGTTCCGTGTGTCAGTGTGTTTATTTTAAAACACACAACAAAGAAGAACATTAAGAAAGCCATTCAAGCAGACCTATATTAAGTGTGTAACACTAACACAGGTCTGTACATGGTCACGAAGCCCTGAGACTCATATGCGAAGTTGCTTTGATTAGTGCTCACCTGCTTAATTGTGCGCTACCAGAGCCCTGGAAGACGTGTCTTAAAGAGACAGGCGTCATTTTAATAGGCTCATACACTGTGTTAATAGCTGAACTTTCACCTATTATGTCAAGAATCATGAAAGGCTTTCAGCAAATATTAAGGTGCTATTAATTACATATTAATAAGACAAATCTACCAAATAATAAGTTAAACTACACAAAATGAGACAGGCCTATAGACAATTCTAGTATTAGCTATATCAAATTGTGATGACAGCTGAACTAACACACCTAATGAAACATAAAAATCAAATGTTTTACCCATTCAAAATATTAAATGACTTACTAATGAATGATCAGAATACACTCAGAATTAATCAGAATATGCGCTTCAACTAGCTCTCTCTATTTTGACCATACATGTGTTTGTATCCCTGTTAATATAGCCTAGGCTACACATACACAACACTTGTACTTTTACTTTCAGTACTTGAGTAGTAAATTTTAAAATACTTCTACTTGCAATACTTAAGTACAAAACATTTTGAATACTTTAGTACTTCCACTTAAGTATGGTTTTTAAAGAACACTTCTACTTCTACTCAAGTCACTTCTTTGATATAGTACTTGTACTTCTTTTTTTTTTTGGGGGGCTTTTATTGCCTTTATTATAGTACAGCTGGAGATAAACAGGAAAGGGGGGCAGAGAGAGGGGATGACACGCAGCAAAGGGCCGCAGGTCGGATTCGAACCCGGGCCGCTGCAGCAAGGACTCAGCCTCGGTACATGGGTCGCCAGCTCTACCCACTGAGCTATCCGGGCGCCCCAGTACTTGTACTTCTACTCAAGTCTTGATCTCCAGTACTTTATGCATCTCTGCCCATAAGGCGAAGCCTAGATGGCATAGCCCACTAGAAATAGAATGATAGTTATGTTATTATAACTCTAGTTCTATGATTGTAGGCGTAGCCATTTCCCACCTGCTGTAACTGTCCATTGCTGAAAGAATAGCGTGGAGGATGAGTGCCGCTCAACGTGGCCTTATATACACGGTGCCGCGGGAAATGTGGGCGGGGCCCACGTTGATTGGTGCATTGTTGAAATGTTCAGTGCTCAACGCTCACTGATTGATTGATCAATGTTCAGACGTCAATCTCTTTCTACCGACCAATCAGGTAAAGAGTTGATGGCCCAGCGAATCCCTGCTCAAACCTTTTTTTGTCTCTAGTTAAACATAAGACCAGGGACTAAATTGGAGCGTGTAGATGAGGCGAGAGCACAAACGGTAGATTTGTAACTCAAGGGCAAAGTAGTTGAAAATATTTAGATTGACCGTATATGAATGTTTTGAAAGCACAAAGTTTTAATCTACACATTGGAGTTGTACAGATACAGGGACAAATCATTATGTTACAAGTTGCAAATGCTTGTTTTGCAGATACAACTCTGTAATCCAAAAGTGTGAATCACAGTTACAACAACAAAAAACATGTATGTGCTCAAATCTTGCTTAAATCTTATTTAAGTCCTTAATTTATCTTCATAGTCGAGGACCTACGTGAAGACGTGCAGTCCACCCAGAGCTTATCAATGCGTCGCCCTTCTCTGTGGGGGTTCACATCAACTAATCGCTGATTGGTCGAGCGGAGCATGCATAGTGTTTTGTTTTGTTTTCGACAGGCAGACACGAGAACGAAAAGAAATGAACCCAGCAAAATCAAATCATTTTATTTTCAGTTGGTTGCGATACACCAACTGCTTTTCAGCAGTACATTGAAATTATTCTGCAACATCTTTCTAGTTCTAACCCAGGAGTTCAGTGTTCTATTGACCTCTACTGTAGTCTTATATTCACCTCTACTGTAGTCTTATATTTGTTTTATTTGTATTACATTGTAGTTTGTCTGTCTCAGTCGTCCAGCCCCTCCTCTCTCTCTCTGAGCAGATATGTTGCCTAGCAACGCATCCAGAGATCTGGCCTACTCCCAGCTCTGTTCTGATTGGCTGTTCCCAAGCTCTCATACCCAACACCCCCTGCTGCTTGGCATTCTGGGACAAGAACTACATCAACATACAGTAGCCCCCCCCCCCCCTATAAGGCACTCCTGTTGCCATGGCGATACAGGAGGGGGACAGAGAGAGAGATGTCAGGTCCAAGATGGAGCTGAGCTGAACCTCTCTCTCTCTCTCTCTCTCTCTCTCTCTCTCTCTCTCTCAGCTAGCAGTAATCTAGGTCATAATTTTCTGCCATCAGACGTCTGTAGAGGTGAAAACACTTAATCAGGATAGAAGATGGAAGTAGATTCTGTCTTTTATCCATCCAACCATCCATTTTCTTCCGCTTATCCGGGGCCAGGTTGTGGTGGCAGTGCCCAGGATGCGCAAAAAAATATTTTGGAGGTGGGAGTTGAAGACCTTGCGGGCAGGGGCATCCACAAGACGTTCCCAGTTCACCCTCACTACACGTTTGGGTTTACCAGGTCTGTCTGGCAGCCTCCCCTGCCATCTGATTCAACTCACTACCAGGTGGTGATCCGTTGACAGCTCTGCTCCTCTCTTCACCCGATTGTCCAAGACATACAGCCGCAGATCTGATGATACGACCACAAAGTCGATAATTGACCTTTGACCTAAGGTGGTCTGGTACCAAGTACACTTATGAGCCACCCTATGCTCGAACATGGTGTTCGTTATGGCCAACCCATGACTAGCACAGAAGTCCAATAACAAAGCACCACTCGGGTTCAGATCAGGCAGGCCATTCCTCCCAATCACCCCCTTCCAGGTTTCTCCATCGTTGCCAACGTGAGCGTTGGCAACGATGGAGAAGAAGGCCGAATACTCTGAACTGGTGTTCGGTGCATAAGCACACCCAACAGTCAGAGCTTTCCCCTTAGCAACTTGTAGTCGCATAGAGGCGACCCTCTCGTTCACTGGGGAGAACTCCAACACAGCAGCACTCAGCCGGGGGCTCGTGAGTATACCCACACCCGCCCGGCACCTCTCACCCTGGGCAACTCCATAAAAGGAGAGAGTCGGCACCTCTCCAGCAGTTTGGTTCCAGAGCCAGTGCTGTACATATCTATATCTACCAACTATATCTAGTTCGTACCGCTCCACCTCCCGCACCAGCTCCTGCTCCTTCCCCACCAGAGAGGTGGCAGTTCAGAGTATTCGGCCTTCTTGGAGTCTCTGGGTGCTATTTGCTATGTCATCCCTAATTCATATTTTGTTGTACTTTGTTGTTATTGGTTGTATTTCGTTGCATCAGATATTCCCTGATATGGAAAGTCTGTTAACACCGTCGATCACCTGGTTCAAGTGCAGAGGTTTCAAAACATTTCATTAGACATTTTTGGACCATTATTATTATTATTATTATTATTATTATTATTATTGTTATTATTATTATTATTGTTATTATTATTATTATCTCCAATGATACTTCAAAACACCCTTCTTATTAAAACCTGACCCCAACACACAGACCCTTCTCTGGTACATTATATATTATTATTAATATGCATTTGTTCCGCTGCAGCTGTGCGGTGCAGAGACGCCCCCTGGTGGTGAGACGGAGAACAGCACGTCTGCTGCAGCCGGACCCAATGCACCCGCAGACGGAGGCAGCAAGGTACCGTATTACCATATTATATTAATACTGATTATATTAATAAGATAAGAGGCTGAACTGGATGAATACAAACATTACCCAGATGACATCGTCGCTGAAACAATACCAATATGGCCGCTGTGGTCTACTATTGGCTCAAGACCACTACTGACCTCTAGGGTGAAGGTGGTGGTGGTGGCGGAGGTGATGGTGGTGGAGGAGGTGGTGATGGTGTCTCCTCTCCTCCAGGTAGAGATGGTGTTCTGGCTCCTCTCCATGATGGCAAACCGGGACAAGGAGGAGATGTCCCGGACACTGCTGGCCATGTCCAGCTCCCAGGACAGCTGTGTGGCCATGAGGAGGTCCGGCTGTGTCCCCCTGCTGGTGCAGATCCTCCACGAGGGTCCGGGGGGGGGCGGGGGGGGCGTGGATGGCTGCAGCCGCGAGGCGCGCTCCCGGGCGGGTGCTACACTCCACAACATCATCTACTGCCAGGGGGATGAGGGCCAGGCCCGCAGGGAGATCAGGGTCCTGCACATGCTGGAGCAGATCCGCTCTCACTGCGACAGCGGCTGGGAGTGGCTGGAAAGCCACCGTGTGGCTGCCACCCCGGGGGGCACAAGGGGTAGCGGTGAGAACCCCTTCACCCCCTCCTCATCCCTCTCCTCAACATCAGTAATAAATAAATAAAAATAATAAATAATAGCATTTGGGTAAATGTCATTACATTCAGATGAAACATTAAAAGGTGGTGTGTATTTTAGACATCCAGACTAAGTGTGTAGATAGCGTGGTTGTATTCTGGTTCCTCTTGGCTCACTGAGTTTCTCCTCTAGATATCCCAGAGCCCGTCGACCCTCAGATATGCCAGGTCACCTGCGCTGTGATGAAGCTGTCCTTCGAAGAGGAGTATCGCAGAGCCATGAACGAACTGGGTGGGTAAACAACAACAACATAACACAGAACACTAAACAACAACAACAGAACACTAAACAACAACAACAACAGAACAGGGGGGTATTGCACAAAACTAGGATAAGGGATTAAGCCGGGATATGTTTACGGATTTAGGTTATCCTGGCTGAATTTAGCTTCAAGTCGGTTGCATGAAAGCAGCTCACACTTATCCCGGCTAAGTTACCATGGTGATTTATTCTCCGCAGTTAGCCTGCTCCAGACCAGGGCCCAGTTTCCCGAAAGCGTCGTTAGCCTAAGTGGTTCGTTAAGTTCGTTGTACGACCATCAGACAGTTTTCACACCGTTTCCCGAAAGCATCGTTGCGTAACGACCGTCGTTAAGACGCTCGTAGCTAACGAGAGCTCCAGCTGTCCTCGTAGCGCGCTACGAGCGTCGTTAACACATCCAATACCACTGAATGTCCAGCTGGTGACGCTGAAGTTACGAGTAGGCCAGGGGTCGGGAACCTTTTTTGCCTTGAGAGCCACTTTTCCAAAAAAAAATAATAATAATCTCAGAAGAGCCACATAAAGACGGTTACAAGCAAAAGTTTGGATATTTAACTTACATAGGATATGTTGCTGCAAATTGTGCATGGAGTGTCGAAGTGGCGGTTAACACATCGTTTCCACTGGCGTAACAACATGATGATAGGCCCCGGCGCGGTTGTTGACGGAGGGGGGGGGGGGGGGGGGCGGGGTGCTGCGCGATTGTTGCCGGGGGGGGGGGGGGGGGGGGGGGCTCTCCCCCTGGGCCCCGGTTGCACCGTCGATAGTTACGCCACTGATCGTTTCATGGACGCAATTTTCTCATTACATAACAGACAGATCGCACTTCCAGCTCTTTCCACGAACGCAATCTGTCCAATCGGGCTGAAAGTTGCGGACTTTCTTTTCGGGCTTTTTCCTTTTTAACATTTTGATTAGCGCCAGGGGTGGACTGGCCATCGGGGCCGACGCACATTAGAATCGAGTATTCACCCAGACCATGGTATAACATAGACTAAGCTATATAGCCTATCATAACTTTAGCATCACCAGCTGGACACTCAGTGGTATTGGATGTGTTAACGACGCTCGTAGCGCGCTACGAGGACAGCTGGAGCTCTCGTTAGCTACGAGCGTCTTAACGACGGTCGTTACGCAACAATGCTTTCGGGAAACGGTGTGAAAACTGTCTGATGGTCGTACGACGAACTTAACGAACCACTTAGGCTAACGACGCTTTCGGGAAACTGGGCCCAGAACTGGGGGGTATTGCACAAAACCAAGATAAGGGATTAAGCCGGGATATGTTTATGGTTTTAGGTTATCCTGGCTGAATTTAGCCTCAAGTCGGTTGCATGAAAGCAGCTCAAACTTAACCCGGCCAAGTTACCATGGTGATTTATTCTCTGCAGCTAGCCTGCTCCAGACCAGGCTAACAGCCAGGCTAAGATTAATCCTAGTGATTCACCTGTATTTCCACCGTCAATCCTGTGAGGAATTAATGTGTTTTACAGCATGTGCATGGTCTTTCTAAGTATGTTGCATCATTTTAATTATCTTGCATTAAAATATTACATATATAGTCATTTCTCATTTCATTTAAATCTGTTGGCTGTTTTTTATATTGATTCAAGTGTTATTACATTACTGCAATGTTTTATTGCAGTAATTGAGATTACGAAACACAGCTGATGAAGTTGAAAAGGTATTTTCAATGAAATCTGTGACGAGGGCAATATAGTATATATAGGTCCAACTCCCATTCACCTGTTCCCTCTTCATAATGGCTTGCCCTTTTTTGGAGGATGTAGGCCTACTGGATGAGGAAGCCCTAATCCTCAGACGAGCATTTAGGCATGAAAGAGTCTTCTGGGACAGGTCAGACCCATTGGCCTTTGGCGATGACTATCTCAATGAGAGATACAGATTCTCAGGTGATAGACTAAAAGGTCCAAAAACACAGCACCAGACGGCGCAAAGCCATGCTCTCACTGACTTGCTCAATTATCATGGATTTCTTTATCCTAGTTTTGTCTAATACCCCCCTGGGCCCAGATTCCCGATAACGATGGATCCACGCTCGCTATTTAATATCTCCCGTATGCAGGCGTTGCCAAGCAACGTGGCCATAGCGCCTTCATAGCGCCAACGTCTTTCCTAGGTGTACATTAACACTTTTTAACCTACACCCTCCAACCAATCATAATCGAGTATTCACCCAGACCATGGTATAGACTAAGCCAGGGGTCTTCAATGTTTTCCAGGCCAAGGACCCCCAAACTGATAGAGAGATGGAGCGGGGACCCCCTACTTATATATATTGTGTAAAATTGTGTTTTATATTAAACTGGTCCTATAGTGCCATGTATAAATGTACCTTGTTATTGTGCATTCAATACTAAGATATTGAAATAATACACAGGTTCATATATTCATGTGCAAGGTACAGTGAGTAGGGTGGCCATGCCACTGCCATTCATAAACATATTGTAGCGTCCGCCAGGACGTGTTGGAAAGACGACGCAGTGTTGTTCAGCAAACAACATTTATTGTTGCAACAGAACAGGTTACTGTTGGCCGTAACCACGCCAAAACAACTCCAACATAAAGTTAGCCGTAACTCTCTCCTAATGTTCCTCGCGCTCAACCCAGGCTTGCTCACACACACACGCACGCGCACTCACACAGCCCTCATTCCGTCAAAAACTACAACACCACACCGGATCTAGCTAGAGCGAAAACAAAACAACAGGCACGCCGCACACACTTGTTTAAGAGTTGTAGAAATACCACTTGATGGCTGGAACCACACAGCTGATGTGAATTCTCCGCCCCCTCGTCAAAGCCAGGCGACAACTTGCACAAAGCAAGTCGATCCACTTTTCCATGTTGATAAGAACATTAAAATGAGAAAAAATAATGGGACAAAACGAAATCAAGGGACATTTAGAATAGATAAAAATGTGCGATTATTTGCGATTAATTGCGAGTTAACTATGACATTAATGTGAATGCAGCACTAATATATACAGTATATATATTCTTAATATATGTATGTCTATTACATATGGAGTAATGTAACAAAAGTAATTTCCCCCTGGGATTATTAAAGTATTTCTGATTCTGATTCTGATTCCTCGTTGATGGGACATGTTGCCATGGTGCCCAGCTTGAAAGAGCTCCTGTGTGTCGCTGAATGTGTGTGCATTGCTGACTGAAAGACATCTTCTGCCTCCATTTATCTGTTCACTACAGTGTGTTGGATTCATGTTAATGTGTATTTAAAGACATTTCAATTTGTGGAAAAAATTGCGGGGGGAATATAAAAAAAAGTCTAATCAACCAAAACTTTCGCGACCCCCCCTGCAGTACCTCCGTGGACCCCCTAGGGGTCGCGGACCCCCTGTTGAAGACCTCTGGACTAAGCTATATAGCCTATCATAACATTAGCCTCAGTGGAGTCACCAGCTGGACATTCAGTGGTATTGGATGTTTTGTGCAATGTTAATGACGCTCGTAGCACGCTACAAGTACCCCTGGAGCTCTCGTTACCTACGAGCGTCTTAACGACGGTCGTTACGCAACGATGCTTTCGGGAAATGGTGTGAAAACTGTCTGTCTGTACAACAAACTTAACGAACCACTTAGGCTAACGATGCTTTCGGGAAACGGGGCCCAGAACACTAAACAACAACAGAACACTAAACAACAACAACATAACAGAACACTAAACAACAACAACATAAAAACACTAAACAACTACATAACAGAACACAAAACAACATAACAGAACACTAAACAATAACAGCAACAACAACATATCACAGAACTCTGATTTGTGATTATCTAGCTCCAGATGTCTACAAGCATTTGTTTAAGCTATTTGACATGTGATATCAACTGTTAGCACTACCACTAATTAAAACATACTTGTTTTGTAGGTACTCCAGTATTGATTGTATGCTTTGCTTGTTCTCAGCCTCACTTCTAAGTCGCTCTGGATAAAAGCGTTGTGTGCTAAATGACTAGATGTGCACGTAACACTGAGCCCAGCTCAGTGGAGCTGTTTAAAGGATGTTCAGGTTGAAGTTCAGTGGAGCTGTTTAAAGGATGCTCAGGTTGTAGTTCAGTGGAGCTGTTTAAAGGATGCTCAGTTTGAAGTTCAGTGGAGCTGTTTAAAGGATACTCAGGTTGATGTTCAGTGGAGCTGTTTAAAGGATGCTGTCTGGGAAGTTGTGAGCTAAATGACCAGATGTGCATGTAACACTGAGCCCAGACCTCTATTGGGTGTAGTTCTTCACTGCAGTGTTCTGCTGGGTTCCAGGAGCTCTGCAGGTGGTGGCCGATCTGCTCCACCTTGACCAGGAGACGTACGGGATGCTCAACGACCCCATCAACCTCGCACTGCGACGCTACGCCGGCATGGCCCTCACCAACCTCACCTTCGGAGACGTCGCCAATAAGGTAGAAACCAGGAGGTCAGCTGTACCTAATGCCAAACCCCATTGGCCCAATAAGAACCACTCTGGTTTTCTCTTTAATGTTGTCATGGCAGTGTGTCTATATGCTCCAGACTAAAATAAATAATATCAGTTCAGTTGCACTGTAATGAAGAAGCTCAACATACGGGACATGGTGGCAGTTGATTTATTCACTCTGATATTCCCCCAACAATTCTGTTATCTATCACCATCAATCAATCACTCAATCCATCCATTGATGGCTGGGTCTGGTGCTTAGTGGTGTTGGTTTCAACAGATAAAGCTAATAAAGCAGAAAGGAAACAGTAATGTGAATCCTGAAGCTCCTCTCCCTGCAGGCCACGCTCTGCTCCAAGAGGAACTGCCTGCAGGCGCTGGTGGCCCAGCTGCAGTCGGACAGCGAGGAGCTTCACCAGGTGGTCTCTAGCATCCTGAGGAACCTGTCCTGGAGGGCAGACATCAGCAGCAAGAGGGTTCTCAGAGACATTGGCAGCGTCCCAGCCCTGATCACCTGTGCTCTGCAGGCCACCAAGGTAACACCACACCTTCAAACTTCTAGCCCTCTGAAAAAACACACGTTCATGGCAAACGATTACGACCATGAGTTTTTCGTATTTCTAGGCTTCTCAAGCAGTTTTATATTTGATATATCTTCAGGCCACCAAGGTAATCCCAACAGCATGCTAATTCAGGACGACAGTCCCAAAAGAAACCTGGCAGCCCGTCAGTGGACCTGTTAAAAGGATGTTCAGATTGATGTTCAGTGGAGTTGTTTAAAGGATGCTCAGGTTGAAGTTCAGGGAATCTTTAACGTTCTTGCTGTCCGATGGTTTTCCCTGCAGGAGTCGACTCTCAAGAGCCTGTTGAGTGCTCTTTGGAACCTGTCGGCCCACAGCGTGGAGAACAAGGTGTCCATCTGCTCGGTGGACGGGGCACTGGGCTTCCTGGTCAGCACGCTGACCTACCGCTGCCAGACCAACTCTCTGGCCATCATCGAGAGTGGAGGAGGGATCCTCCGAAACGTCTCCAGCCTGATCGCAACACGAGAAGATTACAGGCAAGTTTGGACCGCCCTGGTCGCATGAAGAGCCCAGGGTTAGGGTTAGCTGGGTTAGGTAAGCCCCAGGGAAGGTTAGGGTTTGGGATTAGGGTTAGAGGTAGCAGTTTAGGTTCAAGGGTTAGGGTTAGCTGGGTTAGGCAAGCCTCAGGGAAGATAAGGGTTATGGGAGTGTAAGCAGGGTTGCTGCTGACTTTTTTTTCTCCACTGTTTCACACTGGCCACAGCCTTCTTGGCGGCTCAGCCGCAGTGCTCAGCCACTGCGGCTGAGCAAAGAGTGCCAGCACCTCCTTTATACACAATTATTACTGCAAGATGTGTACTTTTTTATCATTTGCATGAGGTAGTCTGCGAAAGGTCATGAGGACAATTTAGTGGACCTAAAGTCTGCGGTTGGGAACCACTAAGCTAGTGGTCAGGGTGTTTGTCTCCCAGTGGGAAGGTTCTGGTCTAGTGGTCAGGGTGTTTGTGTCCCAGTGGGAAGGTTCTGGTTTAGTCGTCAGGGTGTTTGTGTCCCAGTCGTGTCTTACTCAGATAATTGACTCATACCACTTGACTTTCATTTTATTGCTTTTGTAAATTATAATCATAATATTTTTTTATTTAACAGTATTGGTAACAGTACCTGAAAGCTTTTGTATTATAATCCTTGAAAAATATTTGTAATTATATTTAATGTTTGTTTTTGTATGCCAGTTAATATTGAATATTTAATTAATGCTATATTTTATTGTTCTATTTGTATTCAGACAAATCCTCCGGGACCACAGCTGCCTGCAGACCCTACTGCAGCACCTGCGCTCCCACAGCCTGACCATCGTCAGCAATGCCTGTGGGACCCTGTGGAACCTGTCGGCGCGCAGCTCCAGGGACCAGGAGCTGCTCTGGGACCTGGGCGCTGTCAGCATGCTGCGCAACCTCATCCACTCCAAGCACAAGATGATCGCCATGGGCAGCGCTGCAGCGCTCAGGAATCTGCTCACCAACCGACCCTTCAAGTACAAAGACATGGCGGTCATCTCCCCCGGCTCCTGCATGCCCTCCCTCTACATGAGGAAGCAGAAGGCGCTAGAGGCGGAGCTCGATGCTAAACACCTCTCAGAGACCTTCGACACCCTGGATAAACCAAGCCCCAAACACCTGGGCCTCAACAAGCCCCTCCGCCACATTGAGAGCCTGGCCAAGGACTACGCCTCAGACTCTGGTTGTTTTGATGACGATGAAGGTCCCAACATGTCCAGCAGTCTGGACACTGGCAGCTTCTCCATGCTCTCCATGTTTCTCAGTAACTCCAACTTCCTCCAAAACCAAGCAGGAAAGAAAGACAACGAAGCAGAGCGGGAGGTGGACCTGTCTCACACCGTAGAAAAGAGACATGCATCTCATGACCATGTGGTATCCACTGCAGCTGAAACGCTTGCCAAGAAGATCACCAACACGGTGGCCAAGATTGACCGGCTGGTGGAGGACATCACCATGCACACTTCCTCGGAGGACAGCTTCAGCCTCAGCTCTGAGGACCCCTTTGCCGATTGGCCCTATGGGATGGACGAACTGAACGAAGCTCGGGCCAAGTCGTGCTCCCCCTGCCATCTGTCAGACACCAGCAGCTTAGCCCACAGAGAGCGCCTCAGCAGAGCCCACGCTCTCCTACGCCTCAAGGCTGCCCACACCAGCCTGTCCACCGACAGCCTGAACAGTGGGAGCACTAGCGACGGCTACTGTGGGAGTAAAGACCAGATCGCCCCCTCAACAAACACTGCAGCCATGCAAACCAAGAGGCCTAATCAGCTGGATCTCAAGGTGGCTCATCAGGAGTATGCTAATCATCAGGAATATACTAATCGTCAGGAATATGCTAATCGTCAGGAGTATGCTAATCATCAGGAGTATGCTAATTGTCAGGAGTATGCTAATGCTGGGCCTACAGCCATAAACAAACCCAACCTGCTAAATGTTCCAGAGAGAGATTCTGTGGACAACAAAGAAGTAAAAGCTTGTGATGCTAGCAGTGTAGACCAGGAACCGGCAGCTCACACCCCCACCAGTGCATCTACTAAAGTCTCCTCTGATGTCAGCATGGCCTCCATTAAGCTCTCCCCCTCATATCAACATGTTCCTCTGATTCAGAGTGTGGCTAAATTTGGTGTAAAGACGACCATTAATGTGCAGGCAAGGAGGCAAGCCTGGATTCCTACCGTGAGTCTAACAAAGTTTTCTCCCATCAGTTCTGCCAGAAGCCCCAGTATTGGACCCATGGAGACGGTGCAGAAGTACTCTGTGGAGAACACGCCCATCTGCTTCTCCCGCTGTAGCTCTCTGTCCTCACTCTCCTCTGGCGAAGGGGCGCTGGACAGTCAGAGCCAGAGTGATGAGCTGGAGAGCGACTCATCACTGGAGATTATTGAGGTGGAAGACGGAGAAGTGGTGAAGAGAACCGCAGAAGATGAAACCTTGGAAGATCTCAGCGACAGCCAGCTACTGGTGACTGACTCTAAAACATATCCCAGCAAGGATGAGCTCAAGACCGATCCCATTGAAATTCCCTCTAAACAGGAAAAGGTGTATTCCCGCAGTATTTCCCCAGCCTTGCTAGAAGACAGATCTCCGTCCAGCTCCTCAGAGAACTACGTCCACGAGACTCCTCTTGTCATGAGTCGTTGCAGCTCCCTCAGTTCACTAGGAAGCTTCGACTCTCCTTCCATCGCAAGCTCCATTCAGAGTGACCCGTGCAGCGAGATGATCGATGGAACCATCAGCCCTAGTGATCTCCCTGACAGTCCGGGCCAAACCATGCCTCCGAGCCGAAGTAAGACCCCATGCTGTGTGGAGCCGAACACTGCAGAAACGCAGAGCGGAGGAGGGCAGTGGGAAAGCAGCCTGCGAAAGTTCCTGGAGATCGCAGACTTCAAAGAGAGGTTCAACCTCCCTCCTGACCTGGACACCATGATCTACTTCACTGTGGAGAAGCCCACTGAAAACTTCTCCTGCGCCTCGAGCCTGAGTGCACTGCCCCTTCATGAGCACTACATACAGAAGGACGTGGAGCTCAAACTCACTCCTCTGCGCCAGCAAAACAACAAGAACCCCATATTTGCCAATGATGATGACAACGCAAGGGACCAAGGGGAAAGGTCTAGCGAGGGGACCTCAGATGATGACATAGAGATCCTGAAAGAATGCATCAACTCAGCGATGCCGTCCAAGTTCAGGAAGGTCAGGCCGTCCATGATGGCCAGCATCCCACCTCATCTTCTAAACTCTCAGAGCAAGAAGCAGATGCAGCTCCCAGTGTACATGATGCTTCCACACTCCAGCAGCCAGAGGCCCTCAGGAAGGAGGATCGTAATGACGCAGAATGAAATCCAACTTGATGACTCATCGTTCACCGATTCTGCAGAAGGCACTCCGGTCAACCTCTCCAGCACCACATCTCTAAGTGATGAAACTCTTCATGTGAATGAGGACCAAAGAGCCAAGGACTGGAGGGCTAGAGATATCGGTCACCAGGAAGTGGTCGACGATGAGGCAAAGAGGATCGATGACTTAAGAAAATTCTCTTACTTTCATAAGACCAATAGGTTAAGTTCCCAACCTAACATACAAGTCAGCCAAATGAGCAGAACAACCAAACACATCATCCCTACTCAGAAATTGCTGATGCAGAGTAAAGAAGTTACTGACAGAGTCACCAATCAGAGGAACCGTGATCAGTCGCCCAATCAACAACGGCAGCTGCCAGGGCAAGTCCTCGCACTTCCTGTTATACAAAACCCAGAGATTAACCAAATATCATGTCACCCATCACATACTAAAGAAGACATCTACTGCTACATCGACCAAAAGGAACGAGAAGACAAGTTCACCAAACGATCAGGGAGAAGACAGACAAGAGAAGCGAGCAGAAATACTCTCTCCCGAAGCATGACCAACATCGGCAGAACAGAGCAACAGAGTGAGCCCAAAGGCTTTCAGAGGCTCAAGCAGAACCTGATGAAAAGTGAGTCTCCATCCTGCTGCTCCCTCAGTTCCTCTCTGAGTTCACTCAGTGATGCAGAGTTTGAGGAGCACAAGTCTAAATCACAGCAGATATGGACAAAAACCAGACATAACAAAACTAACCTATCAAGGCCTATGAACTTCCACAGCCCGTATGAAGTGCAGAGCTCGCCCAGTTCCGTGAGCATGGACTCAGAAGACGACCTCCTGCAGAAGTGCATCACATCTGCCATGCCCAAGCAGAGGAGGAAGATGGCTGCCAGGAAGAAGAAATCAGAAAAAAATCAGAATCAAATGAACACGCAGAAATTCAGCTGGAACATGGATCAGGATTTTGATAGTGATGACATTGCATCCGACAAAGACTCAGATCTCAACAGTGTTGAGTGGAGAGCGATACAAGAAGGAGCCAATTCTGTTGTCACAGGATTGATGGCATCAAAGTCACAAGAGCCTTCCTCCGAAGAAACAGAATCAGTCCTTTCATTCATGTCCACGTCAAGTTTTACACCCAAGGAAAAGAAGTTTGCGAAAGACAAAAAAGCCAATAAACCTCTGGACTTTGCTCAGCGTAAGCCAGTTGCAAACTTGCCTGTGGTTTTCAGAGGAAGAACAGTGATTTACACACCTAAAAAAGAGACAATACTATCACAAAGGCCCCCTCCGAAAAAAGTTTCTACAAAGACAGACGCTCCAATGAACCCAGAGCTGGCCCAACAACGGTCAAAGAGCCTACACCGTCTAGGACGTCCACAGGAATTGGAGTGGTCTCTTCCCAAGAGGAGCTCAACTCCTCCACCGAGAATCCCAAAAAGCTCTTCATCTGGTTCTTCACAAAGCTCTACTCCATCTAAACACTCAGAGAAGAAGATCACCTCTCCAAATAAAATAAATAAATGTGTTCCTAAGAAGAACTCGACAACATCTAGTAGTCCTCCTGCTACTAGTCCTCCTGAGAGAAAGGGCCGCTCTACTGTCCTAAATCCAGAACAAAAGTCTGCAGTACATAAAACACAGAAGTCTCCGGTTCGAATCCCATTCATGCAGAGCTCAAGGCAACCTAGAGCCATATCCCCGTTGGTAACCAACCAGCCAACCAATGTGAGCAGACCAAACAGCCATAGGACAGGGAAAAGAGTTCCTCCTGCCAATCGGCTCGACCTGGTCCGGATTACCTCTGTCCACTCCAGTGAAAACGAGTCTGATCGCAACGGGTTCCTAAGACAACTGACGTTCATCAAAGAATCCAAAACGATGCTCAGACGTGAGAGCACTACACACTCCACCCCGCCCTCCCAAGGATCCTCTCGCAGAGGAAGTCCGGCCGCAGCCGCCGTCTTCCTCTGCTCATCTCGTTGTCAGGAGCTGAAAGTGGCAGTGCAAGGTCCCAGGAGGATGCTAGGTAAGGGTCCGGCCCCCAGAACAGGCCAGCCAGACCCCAGCCGCCTGAAGCAGAGCCCAGCCGCCACTAGAGCCGGCTCTGGTGAGCGGGACGCATTGGCCAGGCGTCCGCCTCGGAGGACAGGCTCAGAGAGTCCGTGCAGGGCAGCACAGCGGACCGGGCTTGCCAGGGGCCCCGGTGCCAGGCAGCAGCAGGACAAAGACACCTTCAAACGACACGCCTCCTCTCCAAGTATTAACGTACTGAGCCGAGTCACCAGCCACTCCTCTATCCGGTCTTCATCCTCAGACTCCAGCGGACGAGCCAAGAGCGAGGATGACACGAAGAAGAGAGGACTGAGATCTGGATCCAGGCTGAATGACAGAGTCACCTGGAGGAGGATTAAGGATGAGGATGTGCCGCAGATCTTGAAAACCACTCTGCCAGCTACTGCGCTGCCCCTGGCTCCTTCTCCTGAGGAGAAGCCCAAGACTGCAACACTGCAAGGGAAACTGCCCACTATTATCCTCGCCTCACGAAAAACAAGCGATGCAACCGTCCAGACAGAAGACTTCTCAAGTAAGACCAACTCAAGCACCTCTCCCAAGGCCGAGACGGCTGCAATTGTCTCTGTGGACGCCTCCAGACTGTCCCTGCAGAGGAAGGTCAGCAATGGATCAGGAAGTGTCCTCCATGATGGGGACTCGGAGGGATCCCCAAGGAGCCATGGCACCGTCTCTACAGGAACCACTGACAGCTTTGTGTCTGGAGGAGTGCTCTTCCGGCAGGGCTCCCCCAGTAAGTCTGCCAGAGTCACCCCATTCAACTACACCCCGAGCCCCATGACGTGCAGGATACAGGATCCCCCCACCACACCAAGCAGCCAAAAGACAGGGGAGAAGAGTGAGGCATAGAGGGGTCCTCCACCATGAAGTCTAATGTTCAGGGGGACTCCAACACCGTCTGGTCAGATCGGATACGGAACCAACATCCCTTCACTGCTGATTCACCGCTCTATCTGCTAGAGGACTACCAATGTAGCACGTAGGACTAACGTCACTCACAATAGAGATGCATCTTTTTGTACCCATTTTTTACTTGTAAATAGACTTTTGCTTGGTCAACATGTCACACGCACACCTTAAAATAAACTATCGGGACGTCATAACATAAACCAACTCCAAGACAGGCTTACGTAGAATAAAGATATGCAAAACAAAACAGATGGGACTCCATACTGTGCCAGACACAATTTAATCATTTTACATGAAGTCCTGCTCATCGCCAACCTCCTATTGTTGTTAACCACAACCATCAGCCATCCCTGCTGCAGACAATAGTCCTTTAGCTGATCCGGCTAGCTGCTGGGCTGAAGACCTTGATGTGAACCTTGACCTCTGCTGTAAATAGACAAATCTAGAAAATCTTCCAGTGTCCCGCTTGATCACTGCTCCCCCCCAGACCAAGGCTCCAGGAAGTCCTGGACAAGGACTGGTCAGGATTGTAGAACATTGTCAAGGCCAGCAGAAACCCATCTAGCTCCCGTTGAGACAACCAACTACTAATCCCATCCTTCTCCTTGGTTTGGCTGCGTTTATCCAGAGTCAGTATTCTGTATCAACTGATTTAGTGAAGAACGGTTTGGACAGAAATAGTCGATGATAAATAGTTCTGACAATGTTGTTCTGAAATAATATATTTGTCTTGCTGTACGTAGTGATAGATCGACAGACTCCTGTGTGGTGGTAACATCTTTACTTCATGTGTCAGAGAGCTGTGGTTCAGAAAGTTATTGACTCAGCATGACTGAATATGTAACCTGGATGCAAGCTGTTCTTGGTCTCTATGGCAACACACTGATGGTGAACTCTGACCTGGGAAGTATTCTGGGTCAGAAGATGATGCGTGATAATAGCGTGTTGGGAACGTCACTGTGTCCGTGGTTTAGCTCACACCTGGATCACACCACCGCCCCAGAGATAGTTAATGCAGTTAATCAAGTTACGGTATATCATACTACTAAAATACCATATCACACAATACCTTTAACGTACCATACTACACCATACCATTCTAATACCAGATAGTATACCATACTGTTAGGATAGCATACCATCATACAAGATAGTATACCATTCTGTTAGGATAGCATACCATTATACCAGATAGTATACCATACTGTTAGGATAGCATACCATCATACAAGATAGTATACCATTCTGTTAGGATAGCATACCATTATACCAGATAGTATACCATACTGTTAGGATAGCATACCATTATAATACCAGATAGTATACCATACTGTTAGGATATCATACCATTATAATACCAGATAGTATACCATACTGTTAGGATAGCATACCATTATACCAGATAGTATACCATACTGTTAAGATAGCATACCATTATAATACCAGATAGTATACTATAGTACACACCACATGTGAGTGAAACCATGGCCTGCGGTTAAATGTGAGATGAAGTTGGACATGGATCTGAGTCAGAGTTCAATAAAGTTTTGTGTTCTAATAGTCTTGTGTCTGTCCTGTTTTACTAAATCAAAACAGAACCAAGCGAATATCTTCAACAAGTACAATTTATTGATAGGAATAGAATAATACAGAGGGGGTAAATCCCCAATCCAAGAGATGGATAGGGGGGGGGGGCTGGGAGCCAGGCTGTCTGGTGTCTTTCCAACTCTCAAAAATACAGACATGACAAGGTCAAAGTTCACACAGTCAGGAACTGGTGGGATACAGACCGGTCTGAATACCATCCGGTTCAAAGCTCAGATCCATAGTGACTCATAAAGCTCGACCTTTAACCTCTTTCACGGTCCAGTCTAGCTGCTGCCCGGCCGACTGCAGCCTCTCCCTCTGGAAGCCCAGGTGACCTCTGATCTCCTGCAGTCTCTGGTTGACCTCCAGGTACCGCCGACCCTCCTGGTACATGACCTCCACCTCGCCGACCTCTGACCCCTGGGCACCTGGACAACAGGTTATAATGGTAGTCTGAGTTATAATGGTAGTCTATGAGTTATAATGGTAGTCTATGAGTTATAACGGTAGTCTGAGTTATAATAGTAGTCTATGAGTTATAATGGTAATCTATGAGTTATAATGCTAGTCTATGAGTTATAATTGTAGTCTATAAGTTATAATGGTAGTCTGTGAGTTATAATGGTAGTCTATGAGTTATAATTGTAGTCTATAAGTTATAATGGTAGTCTATGAGTTATAATTGTAGTCTATAAGTTATAATAGTAGTCTTATGAGTTATAATGGTAATCTATGAGTTATAATGCTAGTCTATGAGTTATAATTGTAGTCTATAAGTTATAATGGTAGTCTGTGAGTTATAATGGTAGTCTGAGTTATAACGGTAGTCTTTGAGTTATAATGCTAGTCTATGAGTTATAATGGTAGTCAATAATGGTAGTCTATGGGTTATAATGATAGTCTATGAGTTATAATGGTACTTGGGTCTCTTGGGTACTGACCTGGGTGGGGGGGCTGCAGGATGCTGAAGACCCGGTCCTGGGGGTAGGCTGAGTCCATGTCCTCCTGGATCCGGTCTACAGAGAGGGTCTCGGGGCGGGCCGGGATCAACGCACGCTTCTTGATCTTGGAGCTCATCTCAACCTGGAGTGACACCAGACAGCTCTATTTAACCTGTTTTATATAGACCTGTTCTATATAGACCTGTTTTATAAAGACCTGTTCTATATAGACATTTTCTACAAAATACCTGTTCTATATAGACATGTTCATACCTGTTCTATAAAGACCTGTTCTATAAAGACCTGTTCTATACCTGCTATCAATCAACTGGGAACAACCTAGTGACGTGTCCTTCATTCCCCTCGTCCTTCAAGAACGTAACTTGTGCTTAACAAGTCCAGTGTTGTTTAGTAATAAGAGATAAAGCAGTTTACCGTGAGGAGCTCTATAACGTATAATATATATATCCTATATCCTACACAATACTACATCATATATCCTATATATATCCTATATATATATATATATATATATATATATATATATATATATATATATATATATATATATATATATATATATATATATATAACTCACCAGACTATGAATATGAGCCTAAACAGCGGTTAACAAAACATTAAGTCCTTATTAGCATCGTTAGCTACGATGCTACCGTAGCAGCTCGTCAGGCGTCCACTGAAACGTTACTACGTCATCACGTCATGACGTTGATGACGTGTCTGTAGTTTCCTGTATGTTCCTGTAGTTTCGTGATGGATAGTGGACCATGAACCAATGCCTAGTAAACAGAAGAAGGATGAACTCAACATTTCAGATGGATTTGTTTGTTGTACCCTGGATTAGTTTCGTTTTATTTTATGAAACAATGAAGCTTCCTGTTCACAGGAAATCATTTACATTATATTCAAGAGGAAATAAACCAGCGGTCTGTGCCTAGGGTGACCATTTATGAGTTTGTGAAAGACGGACACCTCAACCCGCGCGGGGAGGTTAGTAGTGTATCAGATGTTCACATACAAATGTGTCCACGGTCATGGGGACTAGATATGAAAATGAGCTTTATTGGCCCTTAACAACACTTACAAAATAGAAAAAACACTGCCTCAAAGTGCAAACGCACAGAAAATACAGGCCTAAAGTAAACGTTTTCAATGTTTGTCCCTATAAAACAATAACCTAAAAAAAATTAAAAAATGGCTATAATAATAAAAAAGCTTCGTGTGAATCGCGACCAAGACGAAAGCATGGATATTTCTTCTTTAGTTCATCCGTGAACTTGCATTTACGTTTCGGCATAGCTGCAGAGATGCCGCCGATACCTGCGCTCTCTTTGATAAACAAGGAAGCTGCTCGCGCCACTGAGGTGCAGACTGACCAATTAAAAGCTCACAGAAAAGGCTATCGACCAATGACGGCAGCTCTACAGTCAGACCGTACGTATGCAGGTAACTCCCCCTACTCACTGCCACTCACAGCAAAGCGAACAGAACTGAGTAGGGGGGTACTAACGCAATGGAAATTCCGATGTTGCATGTTTGAAAACAAAATCCCGGACGATTTCGAAAATCCGGCCTCAAAAAGAGGCCGTCTGGTCACCCTAGTTAAACCAGATATGTGACTGCATTAGGCGTTGTGCTGCGTCCCAGCATCCCATTGACTTTGAAAGGGGCGGAGCTCCGTCCGTTGCGTCGGCTCCGTCCGTTGCGTTGAGAAGTTGAGAACCTATGGTTGAGAACATTTTAACTTTTCAGGCCGCGACGGATCCGTCAGCCAATCAGATCACATTATGCAAATATATGTCCGGTGACGCTACTTGGACTCTGCCCAATGAAATCACCTTTGTGGTACAACCCGGGAAAACACATACGTATGTCAAAAAAGCCGACCGGCAGCGGGGGATTTAATAATGGAGGACAAACTAATAATCGCGGTGGGTAATCGCGCTATACTCTACGACCAGTCTTTATACAGGGACACCAACCGCCGGGACCTGGCGTGGCGAGAGGTGTCACTGGAGGCGGGGAACCAGGTAACATAATGTTTCAGATTATTTTCGATTTATGTATATCGGAATATATTGCAACGACGGGATCCATCTTGCAATACAAAAGAGCAATAACAAAATGCAGTAAGAACGCGGCTTTGTTTTTGTAAGAAGCGATTTGATTGGCTGCTGGCTGCGTCTGGCTCCGTCGGCAAATTCCACGCCCCCATCCGTCAGACACGCCTCCCGTCGTCCGTTGACGGACGCATGCAGTGGGCACGGGTGTCTTAAAGGAGGCCAAATACGCGTCCGGCTTGATGCTGCGCCGGACGCCGGACAGGGCATTGAAAAACCGGACAGTCCGGCCTAAAGCCGGACGAATGGCCACCCTATCGGTGCCGCCCTGTAGCGGCCACATATCGGTCTCTACAGTCTTCGTTAATTCTGCCATGTTGGACTCCTTATTGTTAGAGAAAGGATGACTATAAATGAGATACTATGTGACAGCATAGGACCATTTATTCACTTTTACACGTATCACTTTTATATACCCGTTCGTTCGTGACTGTAATTTAGGGGGCCTAACACAGTACTAACATAGTAGTAGAATGCTACTTACTACTTACATTACTAAGATAGTAATATCACGCTAATACTGTACTAACTTTATATCTTTATTCTTTATGTATTTATTCTATATATCTTTATTCTTTATATATTTATTCTAGTAAATCTTTATTCTTTTATATCTTCAATCTAGTAAATCGTTATTTTCTTACATCTTAGTAGATCTTTATCCTTTATATCTTTATTCTAGTAGATCTTTAATCTGTATATCTATCTTAGATTTAGATTGATAGAGATTGAGAGAGAGAGAGAGAGAGAGAGAGAGAGAGAGAGAGAGAGAGAGAGAGAGAGAGAGAGAGAGAGAGAGAGAGAGAGCGCTCCTACATCAACAAAGGAAATTCCAAGACTAAGAATATAAACTGACATTTGCTTCCGGGCTGTACTGACGCTCTCTGATTGGAGGGCTGGCCGAGCTAGTTCCTCCCCCTTCGCTAATCGTATCGGTGCAAGGACAGCAGATCTGACAGAGCAAGGATGCTGCTAGACGCATGTTATTTAGTTGGAGTTGGTTAGTTAGTGAAGCTGGTTAGTTAGTGAAGCCGGTTAGTTAGTGAAGCCGGTTAGTTAGTGAAGCCGGTTATTTATTAGGAGCTGGTTAGTTAGTGAAGCCGGTTAGTTAGTAAAGCCGATTATTTAGTAGGAGCTGGTTAGTTAGTGTAGCTGGTTAGTTAGTGAAGCCGGTTATTTAGTAGGAGCTGGTTAGTTAGTGAAGCCGGTTATTTAGTAGGAGCTGGTTAGTTAGTGAAGCCGGTTAGTTAGTAAAGCCGTTTATTTAGTAGGAGCTGGTTAGTTAGTGTAGCTGGTTAGTTAGTGAAGCCAGTTAGTTAGTGCAGCTGCTTAGTTAGTGAAGCTGGTAAGTTAGTGAGGCTGCTAGATAGTGAAGCTGGTTAATTAATGAAGCTGGTTAGTAAGTAAAGCTGGTTAGTTAGTGAAGCTGCTAGATAGTGAAGCTGATTAGTTAGTGAAGCTGCTAGATAGTGAAGCTGGTTAATTAATGAAGCTGGTTAGTAAGTAAAGCTGGTTAGTTAGTGAAGCTGCTAGATAGTGAAGCTGGTTAGTTAGTGAAGCTGCTAGATAGTGAAGCTGGTTAATTAATGAAGCTGGTTAGTAAGTAAAGCTGGTTAGTTAGTGCAGCTGATAGATAGTGAACTGGTTAGTTAGTGAAGCCGGTTAGTTAGTGAACACCTGATAAACCCGAGGTGATGGACGGACTGCGGTGAGCGGACGCCTGGTAGGAGCTGCTAGTTATTATACTGTAATACTATATACCTGCTAGTTATTATACTGTACTCTATACTGTAATACTGTATACATGGTAGTTATTATACTAGTACTCTATACTGTAATACTGTATACATGGTAGTTATTATACTGGACTCTATACTGTATACCTGCTAGTTATTATACTGTACTCTATACTGTAATACTGTATACATGGTAGTTATTATACTAGTACTCTATACTGTAATACTGTATACATGGTAGTTATTATACTGGACTCTATACTGTATACCTGCTAGTTATTATACTGTACTCTATACTGTAATACTGTATACATTGTAGTTATTATACTGTACTCTATACTGCATATCCGCTAGTTATTATACTGTACTCTATACAGTAATACTGTATACCTGCTAGTTATTATACTGTACTCTACACATACTGTATACATTGTAGTTATTATACTGTACTCTATACTGCATACCAGCTAGTTATTATACTGTACTCTATACTGTAATACTGTATACCTGCTAGTTATTATACTGTACTCTACACTGTAATACTGTATACATTGTAGTTATTATACTGTACTCTATACTGCATACCAGCTAGTTATTATACTGTACTCTATATTGTAATACTGTTCTCTTCTGCGATACATGTAGGAAAGTTGGGCTGCGTCGCGGTGACTATAGTATATTGTATATATTATATAGGACCTAGTATAATATATATTATACAGTATAATATACAGTATATTGTATAGTAGTTCTATTGGTAGGTATTTGTTTAGTATGGGCCTATATTATAGCGGAAGCCTGTCATGTCTGCTAGCGGCTGGACGAGGCAGCATTCAGACAACATTCCTGATACACTGTGTCACACACACACACACACACACACACACACACACACACACACACACACACACACGCACACTCTAGTACTTCTACCCTTTTACACTCCCAATACACTACATGTGTACAACTAAACTACTAGTACTTCTAGTACTTCTACACTATTAATACACTACTAGACTACTAAACTACTACTACTTCTAGTACTTCTACACTACTAATACACTACATGTGTACTACTAAACTACTGGTACTTTTACACTTCTATGCTACTAATACACTACTACATCTGTACTAATAAACTACTAGTTCTTCTAGTACTTCTAGTACTTCTACACTACTAATACACTACATGTGTACTACTAAACTACTAGTATTTCTAAAACTAGTAAATCTCATCATTCAGATTTCAGCAACAGCTGTTTTGTGTGTGTGTGTGTGTGTGTGTGTGTGTGTGTGTGTGTGTGTGTGTGTGTGTGTGTGTGTGTGTGTGTGTGTGTGTGTGTGTGTGTGTGTGTGTGTGTGTGTGTGTGAGCGACAGGATTAGTGCTTGAGGGCTCATGTATTAGTACTGTAGTATTGTAGTAGTATTGTAGTACTGTAGTAGTACTGTAGTACTGTAGTATTGTAGTAGTACTGTAGTACTGTAATAGTACTGTAGTACTGAAGTACTATAATAGTACTGTAGTTTTTTAGTAGCACTGAAGTAGTCATAAAGTAGTACTATAGCAGTAGTGTAGAACTGAAGTACTGAGTGCTGAAGCAGGTAGGGGTTAGACAGTACAGAGACAGGTCATGAAGGAGCAGGTAGGGGTTAGACAGTACAGAGACAGGTCATGAAGGAGCAGGTAGGGGTTAGACAGTACAGAGACAGGTCATGAAGGAGCAGGTAGGGGTTAGACAGTACAGAGACAGGTCATGAAGGAGCAGGTAGGGGTTAGACAGTACAGAGACAGGTCATAAAGGAGCAGGTAGGGGTTAGACAGTACAGAGACATGTCATTAAGGAGCAGGTAGGGGTTAGACAGTACAGAGACAGGTCATGAAGGAGCAGGTAGGGGTTAGACAGTACAGAGACAGGTCATGAAGGAGCATGTAGGGGTTAGACAGTACAGAGACAGGTCATTAAGGAACAGGTAGGGGTTAGACAGTACTCCTTGGTGGTTAAACTCTGAAATGAATGATGAAGAATGTGGAGGCTGTGGTTGCCAGGTTCTCAGGTTTCAGTAGAATCAGGAGGATCTCGTTTGGAGCCCAGAACAATGCTGCCTGCTCCTCAGTTCCTCTAGGAACAGATATACTGATTCATGTGTCAATAAATATGATACATGTAGATACATGTATAGATACATATATCTACATGTATAGATACATATAGATACATATATAGATACATATATCTACATACATAGATACATGTATAGATACATATAGATACATGTATAGATACATGTATCATGATACAGATATCATGTATTATTATATTGTATTGCTGTAGGTTGGGGGGCTGCTGACGATGTTCCCATGAAGGGAGAGAGGGTGTGGGACGGTACCATCGCCCAGCACCCAGCACCCAGCACCCCGCCTCATCCGGACCCGCCTCTCAGCCACCAGAGGGCGCTGGAGGGAGGAGGGGGGAGGAACTGGAGGAGGGGGGGGTGGGCTGGACCCCCCTCCCTCTGGCCGTCAGGGTGGAGAAGAACCGACATCTCGTCAGACAGATGCTGGACCCGATGCAGAGCTCACCTGATACAGGTAGAGAGAGAGAGAGAGAGAGAGAGAGAGAGAGAGAGAGAGAGAGAGAGAGAGAGAGAGAGAGAGAGAGAGAGAGAGAGAGAGAGAGAGAGAGAGAGAGAGAGAGAGAGAGAGAGAGAGAGAGAGAGAGAGAGAGAGAGAGAGAGAGAGAGTGTCTCCTGCCGTCTCCTGCACATCCTCCTCGTCCTCCAGCGACACTGCGATCTCTGAGCCCTCGTCAGCTATGTTGGTCGGTAGCTGCTGAGGTGTCGGTGCAAGCTCTTCCTCCTGCTGTGTCCCCCCGGTCTGCTGCGTAGACATCCCCTCCACTCCGAGCAGAGCCGTTTCTAGCTGTTTGGGGGCCCTGTGCGAGATACAATTTTGGGGCCCCTATTTTGTCACAGCCGACCGGGGGAGGGGGGTGCGCAATCATAACCCACCCCGGACCTAGGGCCGGTGGGGGGGGGGGGTGCGCGCGTTCATAACCCACCTAGGGCTGACGGGGGGGGGGGGGGGGCCCTGGTGGCGGCGGGGCCCTATGCAGCCGCATAGTCCGCATATAGCTAGAAACGGCCCTGACTCCGAGACTCGAAGGACGGTGTCTGGGACCACATGCATTGTTCGCATTGACGTCCTTGTCACTCCTTATTTGGGCATTATATTCTGAAATATCTGTGTTCTCCACATACAAAACACTTCATGTTGTTTGAGGAAATGTATTTTAAATCTTCCTTCCCCTCCTGCGTCAATTTCACAGCCACATCCAAGTTCCGATGCTGTGCATTTGGAATGAGATACGTTTGCCTTCAAAAACTTCTGGTACTTTAGAGCCAAGTAGTTAATTTTCCGTATCGAGAGAGGATCCTCTCTAGCATCTCATTCTCAAAAAAGGGGGTAGCCTACATTTGACAGGACAACTCTCTTGGAAGGGGAAGATAGGGGTAACATTTCTTCAATCTACTTATCGACATCAGCTATTTCTGATAGAAAAACAACAATCGCTTTGTTCATTCGGGAGGCTGACTTAATGTTTTTCCCACCACCGACTCTGCATACTGCTACTACTTATTACGTGTAAAACATCATCCACTGATATCCACTGAAGCGTCCAGCATGCACTTGCAGCCATAGCTGGCACTAAGTCTGGGTTTGGTGGATTCACCAAAAGTATTGACGATGCGCCAAGCCGATCGAAATCGGCTATAAGAGTTCTGATTTAATAATATTGAGCTCAGGGCATGGGCAACACGCTCAATCACCAAGCACTGCTCTCACACACCCACACTCCGAGAGAGAGACAGAGAATGAGAGAGAGAGAATGAGAGAATGAGAGAGAAAGAGAGAGGGAGAGAGAGAGAAAGAGAGAGAGAGAATGAGAGAATGAGAGAGAAAGAGAGAGGGAGAGAGAGAGAAAGAGAGAGAGAGAGGGGGGTGGGGGAAGAGAAAGAAAGAGAGAGAGAGAGAACAAGAGGGGGAGAGAGAGGGAGACAGAAATCACCAACATGACTTGTCTGTCTGTCTGTCTGTTTGCAGGCTCTATCAGTCAATGGGATTCTGGAGGTGCAGAACACAGGTGCAGTATTTCTGTGTTTCATACACATATACTAAACATGGACTGATAGTATATTTATATACGTTATGTGTGTGTGTGTGTGTGTGTGTGTGCAGGCAGGTGGAGGAGGTGGAGGAGGAGCAGCAGGAGGTGGAGTATCACCATTTGAGTGCATGCCATGAGGAGGCGAAGCGTCTTCTGGAGAGAACTCAGAGAAAGTCTCGCTGGTCGCCACTCAGAGCCGACCACGCCCTTCTGACTGCCTGGGCACGCCCACACCCACCTGGGCCCCACCCACTCAGACCACACCCAGCGTAAGTTCCTCGCCGATCTATTAATTCCCAGAGCATAACGTAGTGGAGGTGGTGGTGGTGGAGATAGTGGTGGTGGCAGAGGTGGTGGTGGAGATAGTGGTGATGGTGGAGATGGTGGTGGTGGAGATAGTGGTGGTGGTGGTGGTTGTGGTGGTGGAGATAGTGGTGGTGGTAGAGGTGGCGTCGGTGGTGGTGGAGGTGCTAGTGGAGATAATGGTGGTGGTGATGGTGGAGATGGTGGTGGTGAAGATGGTGGTGGTGGTGGTGGTGGTGGTGGTGGTGGAAATGGTTGTGGTGGTGGTGGTGGAGATGGTGGGTGGAAGTGGTTTTGGAGATGGTGGTGGTGGAGATGGGGGTGGTGGTGGTGGCGTTGGTGATGGTGCTGGTGGAGATAGTGGTGAAGATGGTGGGTGGTGGTGGTGGTGGTGGTGAAGATAGATGGTGGTGGTGGTGGTGGTGGTGAAGATGGTGGTGGTGTTAATGGAGGTGGCGGCGTTGGTGGTAGAGGTGCTGGTGGAGATAGTGGTGAAGATGGTGGGTGGTGGTGGTGGAGGTGGAGATGGTGGTGGTAGAGGTGGAGATGGTGGTGGTGGTGTTGGTGGTGGAATTGCTAGTGGAGATAGTGGTGAAGATGGTGGGTGATGGTGGTGGTGAAGATGGTGGTGGTGGTGAAGATAGATGGTGGTGGTGAAGATGGTGGTGGTGGTGTTGGAGGTGGCAGTGTTGGTGGTGGAGGTGCTGGTGGAGATAGTGGTGAAGATGGTGGGTGGTGGTGGTGGAGATAGTGGGTGGTGGAGGTGGTGGTGGTGGAGGTGGAGATGGTGGTGGTGGTGGTGGTGGTGATGGAGATAGTGGTGGTGGTGGAGGTGGAGATGGTGGTGTTAACGGTGGTGGTGTTATGTCCTCCCCAGTGAGGTGGTGTCCAACGTCTGGCTCGGGGGCTTCCAGCAAGCCATGTCCCTCGGTGACTTGCCGAGAAGTGACTCCACCCCCCCACGGCGGCAGCTAGGATACTCCCCCACGCGCGTCCGCTTTGAGGACGAGACGGAGAGGGAGGCTGAGCATCGCTACATGGAGCGTGTGGCGTTGAGGCACGCGGGTGGAGATCGAGGCCAGGGTCTGCTTCTGTCCAAGCCAAGCCTGACCTTCTACCTACACAGACAGGAAGTAGCCTCTAGCAGACAGGAAGTGACCTCTAGAAGACAGGAAGTAGCCCCTAGTAGACAGGATGTAGCCTCTAGCAGACAGGAAATAACCTCTAGAAGACAGGATTTAACCTCTTGCAGACAGGAAGTAACCTCTAGAAGACAGGAAGTAGCCTTTAGTAGACAGGAGGTAACCTCTAGCAGACAAGAAGTAGGCGCTTGTGGGAGGAATAGGGTTCAGAGGGTCATGAGCACAGAGAAAATCAAGGAGACGTACATTGGCATGGTGACCACTGGGCACACCATGCCATTAGCTGGAGGGGTAGGTAGCTGGACCAATCAGGGACTGCCAAGCACCAACGGCCACCTGGCTCCACCCCGACCAGGTGATGTCCAGGCCACACCCCCTTTTGCTGCCGACAGAAAACTGGAGCTGCCAACCAATCCGTACCTCCCCTGCACCCCGGCCCCTCTCTCACACCCAGCGCTGCCCCTGTCTTATTGGTGCTCCCCGAGGGGCGTTGGCCTGAGTGGGTGGAGCCTATCCTGTCCTGGGGGAGGGGAGGAGACAGAAAGCCCTAAAATAGCAGGTCTGCTTACACTCACACACATACACACATATACACACGTGTTATTAACATGTCTACACTCATGCCAGTTACATCATGGTTTACATCATCATGGTTTACATCATCATAGTTTACATCATGGGTTACATCTTCATGGTTTACATCATGGTTACCATCATCATGGCTTAGATCATGGTTTACATCATGGTTTACATCATCATGGTTTACATTATCATGGTTTACATCATAGTTTACATCTTCATTGTTTACATCATCATAGTTTACATCATGGGTAACTTCATCGTGACTTACATCATGGTTTACATCATCATGGTTTACATCATAGTTTACATCATCATGGCTTACATCATGATTTACATCATCATGGTTCATGGTTGAAGGTTTACAACATGGTGTACATCATCATGGTTTACATCATCATGGTTTACATCATGGTTACCATCATCATGGTTTACATCATGGTTTACATCATTGTGGCAGTTTTCCCCTGCCACACACCACCTTGGTGGTTTTTGCTGGGGCCCTCCGACACAGGACACAGGTAGATGTTGTAGAATCAGAGGGGTTACCAGGATGTCATGTTTGGGGGGGCATTTGGCTTGTTTGGGGTGGCAACATAAACAATTGATAAATCGGTCCAAAATTAAGCTCTCTATGTAGCCTATGATGAGCTGGGCCTGTGTGATGCGCACAAGTGTAAGGAATTTTGGTTTTGATCATTTAAAGGTTAGAAGTTTTTTCTTAAGACTTATTCACAAAGTCTCTCAGATAGGCTTATGTTTCTTGTTAATTATTCTTTATTGATCTTTATTATTATTATTATTATTATTAGGCTATTACTCTTTGCCCATCTATGCTCATCTGATATTATTGTTTGTGTTTTGTTTATGTAAAGCACATTGAATGACCTCTGTAAACTTGACTTGACTTGACTAGGCTTAGTAAGGAAAAGTGTCGACTCTTAAAATCAGCTTGAGTTTCCGTTGCTGTGGATGACGTCAATATTCATGCACGACCTCGCAATGTTCACGGTGATGAGGTAACTTGATGAGTGACAGGCCTGTGAGAAGACGAGAAGGCTACCGGGAAGGACGAGAGAGTTTTTTGACAAATGTGAAGTCAGTTTGGGTAAATCAATTTGTCTCTTCTTCTAAGCTGTCCCAGGCGTAGATGCTAAGCAGCCTGAAGTTGACCAACTTTGTTGAGCTACCCAACAAATTAATAGCCTGCTAAAATGACCAAAAACACAGAACTTAACTGTTCAACTACACTACTTTCAGGTAAAGCTTATAAGAACACACTAGTATAAAATGAGAGAATAACAAGGTTTTGAGCAGTGAGCGTTTAACGAGCTGCCGGCAGATTCAAGATCTATCGTCTGAGAGTGCACGTTGAACTCTGCCTGCTGCGGACTCTGGTTGTAGCGCCAGCAGACAGACACACCCCCACTCAAAACGACCAATAGAAAAGCAATACGTTTTTAAATGAACGTTCCGGTTATGAACCTCGATCTGAAGGAGAGCACACAATACATCACCTTAGGTTAGAATTAGCGGAAAAATAGCGAACATTTTTCTTATCTAAGTTATCATTAGATCATGGAGAGATAATTTCGCAGGGGAGGCAGGGCTTTTCCTAGGGGAGGCACTGCCTCCCCCAGCCTCCCCGTAGACACGCCCCCGTGTAGAATGCATTTTCATGGTGCTCGACACCATGGTAGTTTGCCTTTGGCTAACAACGGCACCCTCAACTAACATAATTTAACTCCACATTAAATGACGTTTCTCAAAGAATAAGTTTGATGTACTACTGACATTGTACATTCAGTGGACATCAAGTTGTGATGTTGACCATGAAAATCACTGTTATCCTGTGTGTGTTTATCCCTTATCCTGATTTACCCAAGAAAATAATTCCCCCATCTGTTGAGACAGATGGACAGACAGACAGCCAGACAGAAAGGGAGGACGAGAGAGAGAGAGAGAGAGAGAGAGAGAGAGAGAGAGAGAGAGAGAGAGAGAGAGAGAGAGAGAGAGAGAGAGAGAGAGAGAGAGAGAGAGGGGAGATAGATAGATATAGATAACATCTATATTCATGTGTTTAAACAGCAGAGGGAACCAGAGCGGCTGTTGACGGACAGGCGAGAGGGCCAATGAGAGTGGAGCGACAGAAAGATGACAGCTGCAGTCCCGCCCAGTGAGTCGCAGTGTGTGTTAGAATATACTCATACTCAAATATACTCAAATATATCATATACTTATTCAGTACTCATTTGCCACATTAACAGATCAAATGTACTAGGGGTGGTACTGTAGGTTGCTTTAGGGGTGTGGGTTAAACGATTATCTAAAGGTATAGGGGTGTAGGGAAAAACCATTATCTGGAAGTATAGGGGTGTGGGTTAAACAATTATCTGAAGGTATAGGGGTGTAGGGTAAAACCATTATCTGAAGCTATAAGGGTGTGGGGTTAAACAATTATCTGCAGGTATAGGGGTGTAGGTTAAACCATTTTCTGAAGGTATAGGGGTGTAGGTTAAAACCATTATCTGAAGGTATAGGGGTGCAGGGTAAAACCATTATCTGAAGGTATAGGGGTGTAGGGTAAAACCATTATCTGAAGGTATAAGGGTGTAGGGTTAAACCATTATCTAAAGGTATTGGGGTGTAGGGTAAAACCAGTATCTGAAAGTATAAGGGTATAGGGTAAAACCATTATCTGAAGGTATAGGGGTGTAGGGTTGAACCATTATCTGAAGGTATAGGGGTGTAGGGTTAAACCATTATCTGAAGATATAGGGGTGTAGGGTTAAACCATTATCTGAAGGTATAGGGGTGTAGGGTAAAACCATTATCTGAAGGTATAGGGGTATAGGGTTAAACTATTTTGGAGATAGGGGGGTGTAGGGTTAAACCATTATCTGGAGGTATATGGCTGTAGGGTTAAACCATTATCTGGAGGTATAGGGGTGTAGGGTTAAACCATTATCTGGAGGTAGGGTGTGTAGCGTTAAACTATTATCTGGAGATAGGGGGGTGTAGGGTTAAACCATTATCTGGAGGTATATGGGTGTAGGATTAAAGCATTATCTGGAGGTAAGGGGGTGTAGGGTTAAACCATTATCTATAGGTATGGAGTGTAGCGTTAAACCATTATCTGGAGGTAGGGGTTGTAGGATTAAACCATTATCTGGAGGTAGGCAGTGTAGGGTTGAACCATTATCTGGAGGTAGGCAGAAAGAGTAAAACCATTATCTGGAGGTAGGGGGTGTAGGGTTAAACCATTATCTGGAGGTAGGGGGTGTAGGGTTAAACCATTATCTGGAGGTAGGGTGTGTAGGGTTAAACCTTTATCTGGAGGTATAGGGGTGTAGGGTTAAAGCGTTATCTGGAGGTATAGGGGTGTAGGGGTAAACCTTCATCTGGAGGTAGGGGTTGTAGGGTTAAACCAATATCTGGAGGTACGGGGTGTAGGGTTAAACCATTATCTGGAGGTAGGCAGTGTAGGGTTAAACCATTCTCTGGAGGTAGGTGGGTGTAGAGTTAAACCATTATCTGGAGGTAGGGGGTGTAGGGTTAAACCATTATCTGTGTTCTCTAGGGAGGTGGAGGTGGAGCTAAGCGACCAGAGGGGGCGGTCTCGGCTCTCTCTGCGTCAGATCTTCTCTGGTCTGCGAGGACCAGGAGCCAGGCTGCGAGATCAGAGGTCCTGCAGTCTGGACCACCTCATCCCACAGACCTCCCAGACCCGCCCCACGTCCTCCCTGAAGAGCTTCAGCCTGGTAACACACATTTACTCATTACATTACATATACACATATTTATATCATGGTCTGGGTGAATACTCGATTCTGATTGGCTGGAGGGTGTAGGTTGAAAAGTGTTAAAGGGGAACTTGGCAACTCTGGCCATTTCTTCGCTGGTTTTCACTTTTGTGGTCGCATGTTTTCTCAACGAGCTCCCCCTACAGGTCTGGGACGTATATTACACAACACTGTCGTAAAAAAAACTCACTTGCGGCACCCTCCTCCCCCTTTCTACCACTGCTCATGTGCATTTGTTGCCGGGTTTGTCCATTATACACTGTATCATAGAACACTGACATGTATAGCCGGCGTGATTAACCGTTATTGAGGGGGGTTGAATTGCCGTAAAGCAGTTCGTGTTTCTCGCTCGTTCTCGCTTCTCGCGATACTTCCGATTTCCATTTTACCGGGACGGTAGTCCCAAAGTTGCAAGGCTGGTTTTCCACCTGGGGGCGCCGGGGGGAGCGGGGATAGTCACCATTAACACCGGAACAGACCATTTAACCATCCAAATGATTTCCAGACGGGTTTATTAAGTTGAAAAAGTTGCCAAGTGCCCCTTTAATGTACACCTAGGAAAGACGTTGACGCTATGAAGACGCTATGGCCACGTTGCTTGGCAACGCCTGCATACGGGAGATATTAAATAGTCTGCTCGACTTGTAAAAATAAAAAAAAAACCTCACGATTTTAACTCTAAAACACATTAAAGTATTATTAATTGATTAAATATTTCTTTCTTTCGTAAGTGACCATGGTATAAGCGGGATAATGTCCTTCGAGGTGTCCATTATCAGAAATGAATGGACTTCGCGGAAGCAACCGGTTCACGCCTCTGCGTCGTCCATTAATTTCTGTTAATGGAAACCTCGTTGGGTATTATCCCTTACATATACACAGACATTTACTCATTACTTTTACATCAGAGCTATCTGACACAAACACACTTACTTACATTTAGTAATTTAGGGCTCACTATCCAGCTAAATGAGTAATGTTCTTCTCCATCACTAGGGGGCGCCCCTGGCCCAGCTCAGGAAGTCCTCATCAATCCAGAGTCTGACTTCAGGCCAGAAGAAGAGCGACCGCTCTGCTGCCTACAGCCCTGCTAGTCCAGCACCATGGTAACCACCACCGCCCTAACACCACCACCACCCTAGCCTCTCATAACCAGACCTATCTCCACACTGTGTTTTAGTCTCATAGCCAGACCCATCTCCACACTGTGTTTTAGTCTCATAGCCAGACCTATCTCCACACTGTGTTTTAGCCTCTCATAACCAGACCTGTCTCCACACTGTGTTTTAGTCTCATAGCCAGACCTATCTCCACACTGTGTTTTAGTCTCTCATATCCAGACCTATCTCCACACTGTGTTTTAGTCTCATAGCCAGACCTATCTCCACACTGTGTTTTAGTCTCATAGCCAGACCTATCTCCACACTGTGTTTTAGTCTCTCATAGCCAGACCTATCTCCACACTGTGTTTTAGCCTCTCATAGCCAGACCTATCTACACACTGTGTTTTAGCCTCTCATAGCCAGACCTATCTACACACTGTGTTTTAGCCTCTCATAGCCAGACCTATCTACACACTGTGTTTTAGCCTCTCATAGCCAGACCTATCTACACACTGTGTTTTAGTCTCTCATAGCCAGACCTATCTCCACACTGTGTTTTAATCTCTCATAGCCATACCTATCTCCACACTGTGTTTTAGTCACTCATAACCAGACCTATCTCCACACTTGGTTTTAGCGCTGTGTCAGCGCTGGAGAAAAGTCTGGCTCTACTCACTATCATTCTGGCATAGGGGGAAAAAATGCTCCATCTTGTTTGTATTTCTTTAACCAATCACAATCATCTTGGGCGGCGCTAAGCCCAGGATTCAGCAACGGTATAAGCCCGCCCAAGCCTGCCATTGGGTGACTATTGCAGTCGCCCAATGGCAGGCTTGGGCGGACTTACTGTATATCAACAACCTACATCCGGTAAGCCAGACTACCTGTGTGGGACACGTGTCGCAGGCCTTCCCCGCACTGGCGCCTACGCCTTCCTGGTCTCCAGGGGGAGGGGACCAGGTGTGACCAGGTGTGTAATGTGACCAGGTATGTAATGTGAGCAGGTGTGACCAGGTTTGTAATGTAACCAGGGGCGATGTAACCAGGTGTTTCCAGGTGTACATTCGGCGTTTCTCAATCTGCGTTCTTGACTGTACTTGTGTTCTTGTGGACTTGTGAAACGTCATCAGTCATAGCCCAAGTACTGTTCCAATTCAAAGTCCGCATCTAGCCAAGTACAGTCTAAATGCCCGGATGTGTTCTTGCTCCGCCCGTTTTATCGAGGATGCATCGGGAGGTGACTTGTGTGGACTTGGGACGGCCAAGTATCCCAGAATGCATTTCGCAGCCTCCTCTTCGGCTTCTTTATAAAGAGTACCAACAGCAACGGCAACCAGCGTCTAATCCATTATGATGCTTATTTTTGTAATTTTGTCTAATTTTCTTTCTTCTCATTCAATCATTCACAACAACCACAACAAGCTTCCATACAACCTTTTTCCCGCCACTGGCTTTTTATATGTAGGCTACAGATCTTGAAACACAGAAAAAATATACCATTCATATTTTGAAAATGAAAAGAGGCAGGGTTGTGTTATCATATTGTATTATGATATATTATATTATATCATATTTCATTTTATTGTAAATATACATTACAGTGAAGCTAACCGGAGTAGACACGAGATGAGCTGAGATGGTGACGTCATCAAGTTCACTGCTGTTCCAACTGCAGAATGACCGAACTGCGTCCTCCCGTCCTCGGGAGTTTTAACTCCCGAGTTGAACTTACCAAGTCCGAACTACTAAGTACGCAAGTCTGAACTTGGCGTACTTGGTATTGAGAAAGGCCTATTGTGTCCAAGCGTGAACAGGTGTAACCCGGTGTTACAAGGTGTGTAGTGTAACCAGGTGTGATGCTGCCAGGTGTGACCAGGTGTATATTTTGTCAAGGTTTTCCAAGGTGTACATTGTGTCCAAGTGTGAACAGGTGTGACCAGCTGTCACTAGGTGTAACCAGGTGTGACCAGGTGTGACTAGGTGTAACCAGGTGTAACCAGGTGTGTAATGTGACCAGGTGTGTGAGGTGAGCAGATGTGTAATGTGACCAGGTGTGTAATGTGACCAGGTCTGACCAGGTGTGTAATGTGACCAGTTGTAACCAGGTATGATATAACCAGGTGTTTCCAGGTGTACATCATGTCCAAGCGTGAATAGGTGTAACCAGGTGTGATGTAATCAGGTGTGACGAGGTGTAACCAGGTGTAAGGTGACCAGGTGTAACCAGGTGTGACTAGGTGTAACCAGGTGGAACTAGGTATAACCACTCACCAGGTGTGACCAGCAGGTGTGACCAGGTGTATATTTTGTCCAGGTGTGTATGAAGAGGAGATGATGGACAGTGTGGAGAAGTTGTATGCTGATCTCCTGGGAGCAGAAGATGAGATCCTGCAGGTGAACAGGAAGGTTTCTGCTCTCTTGTCTGGACCCGTGACTCGCCTCCTCACCCAGAATCCCTCAGTGTCGGTCCGGGTGCTGCAGCACTGCCAACCAACACCACACTAGCTACTCCTGCCCACCTCCTCCACCAGGAGGTGGAGGTCTCACCTGGACAATGTTGGGCTCCCTGCTGAAGTTCTACTGGACACCGAGATCCTGAACTAAATAAACCAGCAGACGTCCTCAGTCTTCATTCGGTGCATGAAGTTTGAGCCTCACCTGCATCATGTCGACTAGAGAAGTGTTAGATTGTTTATTTATTACTTTCATTATTTGAACACCTTTTGTTTGTTGCATCGTTAGTATCCTTGAGTAATTAAATGATTATAAATGCACTGCGTGGCTGCCACTACCTTTAAAAATGCTTGTTTTTAGAACCCATCGGTCTAGCGTGAGCTTCCACTGTGGCCCCACCCTTTCAACAAGCCCGTCCCACACAATCAAACCAACAGAAGACCACACTCATGGTGAACTGACACGGTTCAGCTTTTATTGAAATGATTTCCATGTCTGGTCTGTGCAGACCGAGACCTTCAGAGTTCATAGGTCAAGCAGGCTATCAGACAGACATACAGGTCAAGCAGGAGGACGTTCCCTCGCTCATTCATATTTACACAGATCCAATAATAGCAGTAACTTACAACCATGAGTTGAGCTGTGATGTCACACATTTCAAACTCAGGTAGTCCAGTATCCTGGATCAACATTACTGTACACATAGTGTCTGGTCAGCAGCAAAACAACTTCTATAGACTTAAATAACGCATATAAAGGCACAGTACCAGATGCTAAACATACCAAAGGCAACCCACACCACCAGAGGGTTTAATGGTGGGAGGGGCTCATATTAGTACTGGTGTCCAGCAGGTACCACTACCTGTCCAGGTAGTACCTGTAATACCTGGACAGGTTCTTGTAATACTGTATACCAGTGTACCTGTCCAGGTACTACAGGTACCTTCAGTACCTGGACAGGTTATACAAGGTACCTGTAGTACCTGGACAAGTATTACAACAGTACCTGTAGTCCCTGGACAGGTATTACATTGTACCTGTAGTACCTGGACACGTATTACAAGGTGCCTGTAGTACCTGGACACGTATTACGAGGTACCTGTAGTACCTGGACATGTATTACAAGGTACCCGGCAGCATTAAAGAGCGACTGTCAGGTTTGCATTAAAGGGATAGTTTGTCAGTGTATTACCTACAGTAGAAGGTACTTATCTAGAGTCAGTGTATTACTACAGTAGAAGGTACTTATCTAGAGTCAGTGTATTACTACAGTAGAAGGTACTTATCTAGAGTCAGTGTATTACTACAGTAGAAGGTACTTATCTAGAGTCAGTGTATTACTACAGTAGAAGGTACTTATCTAGAGTCAGTGTATTACCTACAGTAGAAGGTACTTATCTAGAGTCAGTGTATACCTACAGTAGAAGGTACTTATCTAGAGTCAGTGTATTACTACAGTAGAAGGTACTTATCTAGAGTCAGTGTATTACTACAGTAGAAGGTACTTATCTAGAGTCAGTGTATTACTACAGTATAAGGTACTTATCTAGAGTCAGTGTATTACTACAGTAGAAGGTACTTATCTAGAGTCAGTGTATTACCTACAGTAGAAGGTACGTATCTAGAGTCAGTGTATTACTACAGTAGAAGGTACTTATCTAGAGTCAGTGTATTACTACAGTAGGAGGTACTTATCTAGAGTTAGTGTATTACTACAGTAGAAGGTGCTTACCTAGAATCAGTGTATAACCTACAGTAGAAGGTACTTATCTAGAGTCAGTGTATTACCTACAGTAGAAGGTACTTATCTATAGTCAGTGTATTACTACAGTAGAAGGTGCTTATCTAGTCAGTGTATTACTACAGTAGAAGGTACTTATCTATAGTCAGTGTATTACTACAGTAGAAGGTGCTTATCTAGTCAGTGTATTACTACAGTAGAAGGTACTTGTAATCATAGGCGTAGATTACGGGGGGGACATGTCCCCACCACTATTTATAATTTGAATTTTGTCCCCACCACTTTTAAAAATGTGCAAACCAATTGCGACCGAAAAAATCCCCACATACTCCGAAACCGAAAAAGTCTAAATCATGCAATAGGCGTGCACGATGACATCCTCACCCCCCCATCGACACCCCCCGTCGACAATCGCGCACCCCCCCCCGTCGACAATCGCGCACCCCCCATCCCCCGTCCCCACCACTTCTAAAACCAAACCGACGTCCTTGCTTGTAGGGCTAAAGGGTTAGGGTAAGGACTGTCTGCGGCAAGGTAAAACGGTGAGATTATTCCTTACATAGTGTACTTAAATTGATCTAGATTTTTTTAGGTGGCTAAAATACATTTTGCTGCTGACCCCATTCACAGCAATACATTGCTTAGCTGTCGGCTTCTCTAAACTGGGGGCGCACCGACCGCCTTCTACTGTAGTAATACACTGACTCTAGATAAGTACCTTCTACTGTAGGTAATACACTGACTCTAGATAAGTACCTTCTACTGTAGTAATACACTGACGCTAGATAAGTACCTTCTACTGTAGTAATACCCCACTTAAAAAAATACAAACTATCCCTTTAAGGCAACATTATTGTCGTGTTTGTCTTACCCCATATTACGTCACACCCAAGTAGTTTTTTCGTCTGTGCGTGCATGTTGCATGACAAAAACGAGTCTAGCTGTAATTCTTAATCTCTTTGCTACTTTCCCCAAACATCATTTAACTCAGTCGCTCTTCAATATCTCTACAAGTTTTACAGGTAACACATCTTCAATACCTGTACAAGTATTAAAGATAACACATCTTCAATACGTGTACAGGAATACAGGTAACACATCTTCAATACCGGTACAGGTATTATAGGTAACATCTTTAATACTTGTAACATTGTATCCATGTAGAAATGTATAACAGGTGAAGAGGGGATCACAGATTGCACCTTTGCCAATAATCTTTAGTGGTGGTTTACGATCCCTTTCATCAGTAAACAAAACGCTACACACAACAAACAGAAGACTTCAAACAAGATGAGAGAGGAGAGATGTTTTAGTGTTCTTAGTATTCGCTCTTACTCTCCTCTTTAATTCCAGTGTTAACAGTCCGTCTAGGACCGGTCGTTATCGTGGTTACGTCAGTGCAGACAGAAGAGGAAACATTAAAATAATAAAACATCAACCATAGGATTAGAATAACTAGACCAGGAGAGACCAGTAGAGTTTAGTAGAGAACAGACCAGTGGAGAACAGGAGACCAGTAGAGACCAGACCAGGGGAGACCAGACCAGACCAAGAGAGACTAGACCAGACCAGGAGAGACCAGACCAGTAGAGACCAGACCAAGTATTTTAGGAACTAAAATCTTAGTAACTACTGTTTTTTTCTTAAGATTGGACGAAAGTTAGGAAACACTGCTATTCCTTGCAATTCTATTTAAGATCATTGTGAAAAAATCTTAAGATTAAATGGGATTCATAAAAACTAAGATCTTATATTTCTTCTTGATTTTATTCTTAACTTTAAGATAACAGTTTGTCTTAAGTTGTCACATTTAGAATTATTAGGAACTATGTTAAGATGCTTTTGTGAATGTGGCCCCTGGTCTCTACTGGTCTCCTGGCTGAGGAAACGAGACAGTCTGGTGATGGTGATGATGATGATCAGAGGATGAAGAAAAGCAGCAGGACAACCAGAAGGATGCAGAGCAGGACCCCGATGGCACACCACTGTCGCCGGTCTGAACACACACACACACACACACACACACACACACACACACACACACACACACACACACACACACACACACACATTAATACACACTATACGGTATAGAACACTAGAAATACAATTAGAATAAGTCCAGGTTGTACTAACATGTAAAGTAAGTAGTACTACAGTAATACTACTACAGTAGGAGGGGTCGTACCGCTGGTCATGTGAGAGACTTTGGCCAGTTTCTTCATCACGTTGTCCAGTTTAGAGTGAGTGTTGTCCACCTCGTGGGTGAAGTCATCCAGCATGCTGAACACAACACAACACAAGCTTTATACACCACCTAACGTTAGAATAGCTTTATATACCACCTAACGTTGGAGTAGCTTCATGCACCACCTAACGTTAGAGTAACTTTATACAGACTTCACCACCTACACACCTGTGTGTGTGTGTGTGTGTGTGTGTGTGTGTGTGTGTGTGTGTGTGTGTGTGTGTGTGTGTGTGTGTGTGTGTGTGTGTGTGTGTGTGTGTGTGTGTGTGTGTGAGTGTGTGAGTGAGTGAGAAAAGCTGAATCCACACTTTTGCGGATCCCACGTTTGCGAAGATCCACGTCAGGACTCTAAACAAAATACTATGCATGCTCTCCGCTCGACCAACCAGCAATTACTTGATATGAACCCCCAGAGAAGAAGGGAGACGCGTTGCTAAGCTCTTCTCTGTGCTGACAGAGAAGAGGCGTGTACGGTCTGAGTAGCGACATGGACCTTCACATACATGCTCAATGGAAGTGTGATTTGGCCTTGAGTAATTGAGTGAGTCCTACACAGCTTGTTCATCCAGCTCCAGGCCGATCCTCTCTGACATGTTCTTCAGAACCCCAACAGCCCCAGAGACCAACTCAAGCTGGTCGTCCTGCTGCTCCACTATCAGCTACACACACACACACACACACACACACACACACACACACACACACACACACACACACACACACACACACACACACACACACACACACACACACACACACACACACACACACACACACACACACACACACACACACCAGAATCAGCTTTATTTGTCTTACAAGGAATTTGACTGCATTTTTTTTCATTGCTCTCAATGTACTTACACTACAGAGTACTTACACTAGAGTGTGTGTGTGTGTGTGTGTGTGTGTGTGTGTGTGTGTGTGTGTGTGTGTGTGTGTGTGTGTGTGTGTGTGTGTGTGTGTGTGTGTGTGTGTGTGTAGAGGTGGGTAGAGGTGGGTAGTAACGAGTTACATTTACTCCGTTACATTTACTTGAGTAAGTTTTTGAAAAAATTATACTTCTAGGAGTAGTTTTAAATCACTATACTTTTTACTGGAGTAGATTTGTGAAGAAGAAACTGTACTCTTACTCCGCTACATTAGGCTACAATGAGCTTGTTACTTTTCTTTTTACCTCTTTGGTATTCTACGCATAATTATTTTTATCCCCCCTGCGTACGCCTCATTTTAATGTTTTATTTTGACTGAGAGAGAGACTTCCGCCAGGCTCTACCAGGTGACTGTGTTTCACCAACCAAACGTAGCCGTGCAGTCTCGTTACGTGACCATACTCAATCTCTGCGGCAGGACGGGGCGTGTATTCAGACAGGATCAGGGAAACCGGCAACCGGTGGTGGGGGAGTGAGGTGGGTTGCTGTGGGCGTGTCTATATCTGCTGAATGTAACCGCTGTGAAACAATCAGGAAACAACTTTTTATTTCTCTGATTAACTAACAGCCAGCCAGCCAGCCAGCCAGCCTGCCTGCCAGCCAGCCAGCCAGCCACACACACCGGTAGATGATCAGACTCAAACAAAAAACACACACACAGTTTATGAGAGTTTATGGGCTGCCTTGTTCTAGTTCTGCCTGCAGAGCCTGGTGATTTATTTTTTATTTTTTATTATTTTATTGATTTTATCATTATTATATTTTATTATTATTTTAATTTAAGCTATTTTGTAATTAATTCATTTATTTTAATTTATTTTATTGATTGGATGAACTCTCATTTGCCTAAAGATGATTATTTTGTATTTGTCTGTCTGATTGAATGCTTGTGTTAACAAATAAATCAGACGATACTCAACAGTTACTCAGTACTTGAGTAGTTTTTTCACCAAGTACTTTTTTACTCTTACTGTGCGTTCACATCAGAAGCGAATTGAGCTACCAAATCACCGGGAATCATTCACTTTCTATGGGCAAGAGCGACCAAAGCGTCACAAGCGACTAACGCTACCAGCAGCAAAAGTTGAGTGACCAAAAAAAGTTGTAGACGTTGAACTTTATGCAAATTACTATGACGCGTTTCAGCGGCAAAACACTGACAACCAATCGGAATGTAGACGCTCTTCACTTGGCGTGGGTCCCAGGGAACACCGGCACTTTGGTTCCCACTGTACTTTTTTGGTTCCTACTGTACATCAACATGTCGACTGAAAAGTTAATCGCGGCTGTGGCTGGGCACCCGGTGTTGTACAATCCAAGCCTTTTTTATTTCAGAGACAATACAATACCGTAATAATCAGGCTTAAATATCATTTTTACAAGCACACACACGAAGCGGGCCGCCTATTAACGGCATGGACCAAGCGGTTCTGGACCAGGAAGGAGACATGATCACTTTTAATAATCGTATTTAACCATATAACTGCACACAACTTTATTTAAAAGCAATCAAATGGAAAACATGTGTGTTTGTATTTTGGTGTCCGGTGCGTGTGGATGTGCGGCTCCTCCGGCGGAGCGGTTCATGTTAATAGCGGAGTCCAGGAGGGTTCACCTTCACAGCGTAGTTACGAGGGATGTGCGACTATCGTTTATCCAACAAGCAAAACCGTCTCTGCAGTATGGCCAAAGTGTATGGGAGTTCACTCTTTGATATGGCTGTCTGTACTAAAAGCATACGGCTCCTTTAAATGCGTCTGCACAATTAAATTGTACAGTACGTCATGAGCGACTTGAGCGACAAAAGCGAACAGAAATATTCGCAGCGATACTTTATGAGCGACCAAAGCGTCTTTGCAGCTCAATTCACTTCTGATGTGAACGCACAGTTACTCAAGTAATTATTTGGATGACTACTTTTTACTTTAGTCATATTATTCTGAAGTAACAGTACTTATACTTGAGTACAATTTTTGGCTACTCTACCCACTTCTGTGTGTGTGTGTGTGTGTGTGTGTGTGTGTGTGTGTGTGTGTGTGTGTGTGTGTGTGTGTGTGTGTGTGTGTGTGTGTGTGTGTGTGTACCTGCTGCTGGGTGTGCTGCTCCCCTATGAACAGGCTGTTAGCAGTGTGTAGCTGATGGTCCAGTCTGGTGTATCTGTCAGAACCAGGACCTCCAGCTGGCCCCTGCAACACCAACAACATCTGACACAACATTTACACTCCAATACTCCCATTAATACACCAAGTATCAATACCAGTATAATCTCAGTGTAACTAGTATAATCTCAGTGTAACAAGTATAATATCAGTGTAACCAGCATAATCCCAGTGTAACCAGCATAATCCCAGTGTAACCAGCATAATCCCAGTGTAACCAGCATAATATCAGCGTAACCAGTATAAATCCCAGTGTAACATACCTGTCTGTTTTTCTTGTCAGGTATGGACATGGCCGCAGGACTGGACATGTGCTCCTTCATTTCCTGGATAAAAAAATAAATGACACCAGAGGAGAATTAACCTAGTGGTAGAACCTTAACAGCCTGTCTGTGAGCTATACTAATAAAGGACATCTCATTTAATCGTATCTTAGATCAACAGCCTGCCTGCTGCCTCGCTCTATATAGAAATCACAGTATTCTGTGCACTTAGTAATGCACAATACTGTCAGCTCTATGTAGAGCTTCCTGATAGCCTAGCCTGGCTAATAAAATCCATCTTAATTGAGGTTATCTTACCTTAACAGACTGTCTGGTGCTTGTGATGAAGGCTTTCCGCTTTGACAGCTCCAACGTGTCCAGGTTAAACTTCTTTGGATTGGATTCAACGATACGTGACCACAGTTAAGAAAAAACCCATCTGCAGTGTCAGCCACATTCACCTCTGATACATGAGCTACAGGGCGGGCCCTGAATGGGTCATGGTCCCGTTGGAGGTGGGTCGCTGCCTGACAACACACCGAACACTCAGAACACTTTGGAACTGGTGATCACCAGTTCTGGTCGGGTCCCACACACCCTGAGGTGAAGAAAGTTCAGAACTCTGCTCTACAGGGTTCTGTTGAAGGATATTGATGGTTTCATCCAGGTCTTCCAGGTCCCACTCGATGGACCGGAGGCTGTTTCTCAGCTCATTGGTGGTCCAGTCCACCTCCTCCTTGGTCGCGGTGCCCGGGTCCCGAAGCAGGTCTGTCCATCTCTGGTGCAGACCCTGTGCAGAGTTCACAGCCTTCTGCACCTCCCTAAACCCCACAACACAACATGTTGTTCATGCTCTAACAGCTCTAATATCAAGTCTTAATGTCCGTCCAATGATGTATTACATTAAACCATATGATGTATTAAATTAACCCATATGATGTATTAAATTAAATCAGATGTATTAAATTAACCCATATGATGTATTAAACTAAACCATATGATGTATTAAATTAACCCATATGACGTATTAAATTAAATCAGATGTATTAAATGAAACCATATGATGTATTAAATAAAACCATGATGTATTTAATTAAACCATATGATGTATTAAACTATATGTATTAAATAAAACCATGACGTATTGAATTAACCCATATGATGTACTAAATTAAACCATATGATGTGTTAAATTAAACCATGACGTATTGAATTAACCCATATGATGTACTAAATTAAACCATATGATGTGTTAAATTAAACCATATGTGTTAAATTAAACCATATGAGGTATTCAATTAAACCAGATGATGTATTAAATTAAACCATATGATATATTAAATTAAACCAGATGATGTATTACATTAAACCATATGATGTATTAAATTAAACAGATGATGTATCTGCTCCTCACTGTCCTGTAGCTTTAGCTTAGCTTCGGGGCTAGCCACACCACAGACCACATCATATAGCAAGGACTTCCTATCCGAGACGACATCTTTTTCTAGGACTTTCTTACCCTCTGACCACGAAGAACGGATCTTCCATCGACATGTTGGGACCGAGCAGAAGCAGAAGCAGAAGCAGAAGCAGAACCACCAGCGGACAGCTCGGAGCGGAGCGTTTGTTTACATGTGGGCGGAAATGAACCGCTACGTCACTCAGCAACATCCGGTTCGTGTTTCTACTGCAACTTCTCCAGCTAACAGACACACAGACACAAACACAACTAAATTGTTCATTCACCACCACGTGACCTGGCTAAAAACAGCCAACCATTACGTCATCCACCCAAATACAAGAGGCGCTCCCTTAAAGGGTACGCGCGTCATAAAAATGTATAATTATATATATATGCTATAGTAAGTAAGTATGGCTATGATTCATGTACAGTGTTCAGGAAACCCTTAAAATGAAAGCATCAGAATACTATGCCATACTTACTTACTATAGCATATTGTACAGTCATACAAGTCATTCTATATCATACTATAATGATCGTATAATTCATACTATAACGTATACTATGTTTGCTATATAACTATATATATTTATATATTTGCTATATAATATTATATGGGCCTACTATCATTCATACTATATAACTTATTTTATATCATATGATATTATGGCTTATGGGCCTACTATCATTCATACTATATAACTCATTTTATATCATATTATGGACCTACTATCATTCATACTATAACTTACTATCATTCGTGTCGTCGCCCTCCGTGTGTCTGCATTTAAATAGTGAGCGACTTGTTCCTCAGGCGCACTGCCATTGGCTGGGTTGGAAATGGCGGGGCGACACTCATAGAGGAATTCAAGCGGGCGCGGTTTCCTATTGGCTGTCGGAGCTGCTACGTGTCACTATAAAGACGCGTTATAAATAGACGCGTCCTCATTTCAGCCGCCGTAGACAGGAACAATAAGGACCGCGCGAACCGCGACCCGAGCCAGCGGGCCTCAGGACGTCCGGCCATCCCGATAATACAGAACAATTACCTCATCATTATTATCCATTAGTATCGATTAATAACACAAACCGCACCGGCGAGGCGAGCTTTGGGTTTGAGATCTACCGACGGAAGTACGGACACAGAGACGCGCTGGGTCCTCCTCGTCGTCCCGGTCCGGACGGGTCGTGATGGAGTCGAGGGTGGAGGCGCACCGCATCATGAGCCTCTCTCTGGGGAAGATGTACACCTCGCGGGTCCAGCGCGGCGGCGCCAAGCTGCACCGGAACCTGCTGGTGTCCCTCGTGCTGCGCTCCGCGCGCCACGTCTACCTCAGCGAGTACTACGACTGGGCCCACCACGGGGACCCGAGCCGGGGAGACCACCCGGACCCGGTCCCACCGGAGACCCTGCGGACCGAGGAGGAGGAGCCCGCCGGCGAGGCGACGCGCGCCCTGCTGTCGCACGACGTGCGCGGCGGGTTCTCGCTGGTGGGATCCGGCGGGCACGCGCCAGAGACGCCCGCCGCTCCCCAGGAGGACTTAGGAGAGGCCTGCAGCACCGCGCGAAGAAAGAGGAGGAGCACCGAGACCTCGGACGGACCCGCCAAGAGGACCAGACTCGCCTCCTCCTCGGGTCCGCCGTCTGGTCCGGAGGAAGCCGAGGAGGAGGAGGAGGAGCAGCAGCAGCAGCAGGAGGAGATGGAGGGCACTGGAAACGTGACCAGTCTGATCTCCATCTTCGGGTCCAGTTTTTCCGGACTGTTGAGTAAAGACGCGGCGGGCGAGGCGGCGGAAGAGGAGGGAAGCGGCGCGGTCTGCCGCGAGCAGATGTTGAAGCGCATGGCGCCCTGGACTCCCGCCATAGTGGCCTTCTAGTCTCGTCGGCTCGAGGGTCGTTTGGTTGGAGTATCGCGGGACCGGCGGGTCTACAGGAACCGGATGTCCGAGAAGGTCCATCGGAGCGATCGGCGACGACGTCCATGGGAGAACACGTGGCCGCCGCGAGGCGTGGGGTCCGGGAGGAGCCCCGGAGCCGGTTCCCGGGTGTCGCGGATCACACCGGGACGGACCGCGGCCGTAGTCTGGTGACCACGGTGGAGAACCGCTGTGTTTGACGAGGACAGCTCGCGACGTGTGTAAATAAGACATCTGTTGTGTACGAGGCGCGTGATGTTGTTAATAATAATAATAAAGTATTTTTTCAACAAGCTTCGCTGTGATCGCGAGACTTTAGTTGAGCCAATAGGGGGGGAGGGGGGGTGACCACAATGTCTGGTGTTAAGTGAGGCTACCATAAGGTGTGGTGTATGTGAGGTGAGGCTACCATGTGTGTGGCGTATGTAGGGTGAGGCTATACCATAATACGTTACGATGGTCCCTTCAGGGAATAACAAAGTACACATTGTCTAGTCTTAAAAAAGTACAGATGAGGAGTTGTACTATGTATATACTAGTACTGTAATACTAATCCTATATGTACTGTTTTGTGTCGCCAGATTTCCTTCCAGGAATCGAGAGAACAGTTAATGAAAACAGTATTTCCCCACACACATTCTCCAGTTGTACAACAGGAAAGTCTCCCTCCCCTCTCTGTTTTACTGTTCTATCAGGAATGTCTGGAGGGAGGTGAGGTGGTCTAGGGGGGTGGTTGCCTCGTCAGGGAGTCACATGAACATTATAAAACATGATCTGATCACTTGCTGTCTGTCACCTCCTGTCCCAGATCTACACGCACACACAGCGGTGACTGGCACAGTGAAGGGGCTCATTGTTTGTATGGAAAGAGAATAAATCCTTTTCCCTCTCTCCTACCTGGTCGTTTAGCAGCAAAGAGTAGGGGTTAGACAGTACAGAGGTCATTAAGGAGCAGGTAGGGGTTAGACAGTACAGAGACATGTCATTAAGGAGCAGGTAGGGGTTAGACAGTACAGAGACGGGGCATTAAGGAGCAGGTAGGGGTTAGACAGTACAGATACGGGGCATTAAGGAGCTCATTAAGGAGCAGGTAGGGGTTAGACAGTACAGAGACATGTCATTAAGGAGCAGGTAGGGGTTAGACAGTACAGATGCAGGTCAGTAAGGAGCAGGTAGGGGTTAGACAGTACAGAGACAGGTCATTAAGGAGCAGGTAGGGGATAGACAGTACAGAGACAGGTCATTAAGGAGCAGGTAGGGGTTACATATATATATATATATATATATTAGACACATGTGAATCATCTCTGATATGAAAGGGTCTTTGTTTATCTTGGGGAAATATTGGGGGAGGAGAGAGAGAGAAGAGTAGGGGGTCTATGAGGAAAAGCTTTTGAATACCCGCACACACACACACACACACACACACACACACACAAAGACTATTTCAAGCTCTTGCTCTCTTTCAATTCATTCATAGGGCTTTCTAGCCAAGTAAAATAAGACACACATTCTCAAGCACACAAAAAGTCTCTATAAACAGGTTATAGATAGGAAATGTAAATGTATATACACAGGTTATATATAGGAAATGTGAATGTATATAAACAGGTTATAGATTGATTTATAAATGTCAATGTATATATGCAGTGAAAACGTAAGGAAGGAGTCTGGGCCACAGTGTGTAGTTTTGTGTTGGTGGAGGGAGGAGGGGTATGTCGGTGGGGGAGGGGATGGTGTGTGTCTGTGTGTGGGGTGGGTGTGTGTGTGTGTTGTGGGGGGAGGGGTGTGTGTGTGTGGGGAGGATGTGTTGTGGGGGGAGGGGTGTGTGTTTTGTGTGGGGGGAGGGGTGTGTGTCTTGTGTGGGGGAAGGGGTGTGTCTTGTGTGTGTGTGGGGGGGTGTGTCTTGTGTGTGTGTGTGTAGGGGGGGGTGTCTTTTGTGTGTGGGGGGATGTCTTGTGTGTGGGGAGAGGGGTGTGTGTCGTGTGTGCGTGTGTTTGTGTGTGTGTGTGTGTGTGGGGAGGGGTGTCTGGCCCATCAGGCTCCACCCCTTCACTCCCCTCACATTCCAAGACCTGGGTCATCAAGTTTCCCCTCCAACACAATCCTGCACTCTCTCCAGATGCGTTCGTCATCATAGTACAGGGTGTGCCTGTCACCTTAGAGACACAACAAACAACAAGTACACACACACACACACTGCAGCCTGGTAACACATAGACACCCACCCACCATGTCATGACGACCACTAAACACTGTCTCCCTGTGTTGTCATGACGACCACTAAACACTGTCACCCTGTGTTGTCATGACCACTAAACACTGTCACCCTGTGTTGTCGTGACGACCACTAAACACTGTCTCCCTGTGTTCCAAGCTCCCATCACATTGTGTGTGTGTGTGTGTGTGTGTGTGTGTGTGTGTGTGTGTGTGTGTGTGAGAGACAGCTGCTGCCTCAGCAGGGTTTCAGTCTGTGGGGGAGGGGAGGTCTTCCTGACGCAGGGCTTTTGTTGTGTGTGTGTGTGTGTATATATATATATATATATATATATATATATATATATATATATATATATATATATATATATATATATACATGACAATCAATTAGAGACAGCTTCCTAGACCCGCCCCTGTACAACATAAATCCTGCCTCCACAGCTGTTTACAAGGCTTGAGAGAGAGAGAGAGAGAGAGAGAGAGAGAGAGAGAGAGAGAGAGAGAGAGAGAGAGAGAGAGATCCGTGTGTGCTGGGACACAGTAGCCTAGAACTCTAGACACCCCCTAGCGGCAGCAAATTTACACTGCCAATGGAGCTGAGCCAGACCTTAACATCTTTCTGATGTGGGTCTGGCTTGCCAGGCTATTTATTTTTACTGAGGAAGGTGTATCCCCAACTACAATAATAAGCATAACTCCCCGAATTTTTACCGGATTTTCACACGGTTTGGTTTGTTACAAACGGCAGAGATTTAGTTATGATACAGGACGAATTAATTTTTTTTTTTTAAAGAAAGAAGAATTATTGTTCAATCTTACTTGTGAAAGGTAATCCCACGCGATCTGGTGTCAATACTGCGCCGTAAGCTGCACAAAATACTGGCATAGCTTGCTCTCCCGTTGACTCCTATGCTAGACTAGAGTGAGGAGACCCAACCAATATGGCGGCGACGCTGGGTTACGTTCCAGCCATAGACATATGCCGCATTCTATTGAATGTCGGTAGTCGATTAATCCGAGTCCGTTCTCCCGACATCAGATGTAAATGCGTTCCATTGCAACAATTGGGGAAAACATGGATGCCCGAGAAAGTTTAATGTCTGTTTTGTTAGCTCATGAATATTATAAGCAAGTCATATCGGCATACATCAACTACTTCAGGACTATGACTGAACACAGACGGCGCATGATGTAGCCTAAGTATAATTTTGTTTATTTAAATATCATGCAACCTAGGCTATCACAGAACTTAAAATGTGTGTTGGTGTAACAGTAACGTTAGCAGAAGTGGCTATTGATACAATTGTAACGCTATGTAGGTTATGTAATTGACGCTGTGACGTAAATCCAACCGACTCGGTCTTCACCAAAATAGCCCGAGCTTGTGTTTCGGAACCCCGATCTGATTGCCAGTTCTATTGCACTTTCTCAAGGTGGAGGTCGGCTTTTCCGAAGTCCCGAGCACAATAGAATGCGCCAATAATATACGTAGACGCCTCATAGACTGACGCTGCCTGTTGGAGCCGACGTATCAGCGCGGCCGCCATCTTGGATGGGTCCCCAGTGCGCCCCCAGTGCATTTATTTCTACTGAGGAAGGTGTATCCCCAACTACAATAATAAGCATAACTCCCCGAATTTTCACCGTTTGGTTTGTTACAAACGGCAGAGATTTAGTTATGATACAGGACGAATTAATTAAAAAAAAGAATAATTATTGTTCAATCTTACTTGTGAAAGGTAATCCCACGCGATCTGGTGTCAATACTGCGCCGTAAACTGCACAAAATACTGGCATAGCTTGCTCTCCCGTTGACTCCTATGCTAGACTAGAGTGAGGAGACCCAACCAATATGGCGGCGACGCTGGGTTACGTTCCACCACGTCATGAGGCGTCTACGTATATATGTCTATGCAGTACAGCGCCTGTATTGATACTTTTACGGCACGTTAACGTGAACACAAGGAGGCAGTATAGCGTTTCCATATGGCGCCATATTTCCAACCATAAATGTACATTAACCGACGAGCAATTCCGGAAACTGAATCTGAAACCGATGCATTAATTTTTTTTTTTAAATCAATGCATCCATGTAAACAATAAGAGCAATCAGTTTTTAGTTGACAATGACCTCCGCAGAGACAGGCAACGGGTACACTAATAATGTACACTAGCATATATGCGTCATATACTTTATAGTCCTACACGTCCGTCATATACTTTATAGTCCTACACGTCCGTCATATACTTTATAGTCCTACACGTCCGTCATATACTTTATAGTCCTACACGTCCGTCATATACTTTATAGTCCTACACGTCCGTCATATACTTTATAGTCCTACACGTCCGTCATATACTTTACAGTCCTACACGTCCGTTATATACTTTATAGTCCTTTATAACACAAGTTCAGTGAAAACTGTTTATTTGGATGTTGGGGGGGGGGGGGGGGGGGCTCATCTCTGGGTGGACAACTCAAGTTTTAATGGACAACCAATCGGATTGAAGCAACATCCAGACAGGATAGAAGACATTGTGGAACCCAAACTACTTCAGTTTGATTCCTTAAACAAACTGAATAAAAGCAAACAGAACAGGGAGCATCATCTCCTCTGTAGCAAACATCTAAAAATGAACTCAAAGCCCAGAGAATAGCATCAGAACCTCAGCATCAGAACCTCAGGCGTCTGTACAGGCTGCATGTCAAAACTAGCGACACAGAGCAACACAGGAAAAAAGCGACCAAACCAGCAAGACAGGAATGAGAGGACACGATATGACAAGCCAACGGCTTTCTGTGGACGTGTGGGGGGAACAGTTCCAGAGTAGTGGGGGTCTACTTTGTGTGGCCCTTGCTGGTCTTGAAGGACACCTGCAGGGTCTTGTCTCCCATGCGGTACCCATCCAGACTGCTGACGGCCATGGCAGCCTCCTCGTAGTTGAGCATGGTGACGAAGCCGAAGCCTTTACACTTGTTGGTGTTGAAGTCTCGGATCACCTTCACGTTGGTCACGGCGCCGAACGGCCCGAACAGCTGCCAGAGGATGCCCTCATCGGCATCCTGCCCCAGGTTGTAGATGAAGATACACCAGCCGCCTGGGCAGTTCCCCGCTACGCCCCCAACGCCCCCAACGCCAGCCATGTGGTCCACGCCCATCGGAGAGAACCTGCAACAAGACAGGGTCAGACCCAGAGGGCGTGGAGACGTCCACAACCTCGGGGCCTGGGATTGTGTGGTGATGGGGTGTATTGGTTGTGTCTTGGTTTATGGGGACGTACCGGAAGCTCCGTCTGGTGGTGTGTATCGGTTATTTGTCTTGGTGGGTTATGGGGATGTAACAGAAGCTGTGTGTCTGGTGGTGTGTATCAGTTTTGTCTTGGTGGTTTATGGGGACGTACCGGAACCTCTGTGCCTGGTGGTGTACCGGGCCTCCGAAGCGTCGGGACTGGTTCTGGTAAAGCTGTGACAGCAGCTGGCACTTCTTGATCTGATTGGGGTTGGCAGCGAACTTGACCGTGATTGGCTCAGAGGAACCCGGAGGAACATGGCCGTTGAGGTCTTTGATAGCGTCCTCCGCCTCAGAGCGCTTGTCAAATCGGATGAAAGCCACACCCCTGGATACACCTATAGCACAGAGGGGGAGGGCCTGCATTAGCCACCCAGCACCAGGAAACATCATTCTCATGTACTCTGCAGCTGCTGAATAATGTATATGTATGTATATACGAATGTATAGGGTATATTACAGTTTATGCTGTTGTGTGCGCACAAGTGCATGTCCCTCAGAGGAACAGTTTATTACAGCGTCAAATATAAAAAATGGAATTGGAACATATGTGGGGTTTGTACAGGTATATAAACAGGTGCATGTACAGTTAGGTGTGTACAGGTATACAAACGGGTGCATGTACAATTAGGTGTGTACAGGTATATAAACGGGTGCATGTACAGTTAGGTGTGTACAGGTATATAAACGGGTGCATGTACAGTTAGGTGTGTACAGGTATATAAACGGGTGCATGTACAGTTAGGTGTGTACAGGTATATAGGTGCATTTTGCAGGTATGTGCAGTTACAGGAGTGTGTACAAGTACATAAAAAAGTGGATGTACTGGTATGTGCAGTTACAGGTGTGTACAGGTATATAAACAGGTGCATGTACAGGTATGTGCAGTTACATGTATATACAGGTGCGTGTATACAGGTATACACAAGTGCATGCATTCAGGTGCATGTACAGGTGAGTAGAGGCTTGTACATGCAGGTAGGGTGTGTACAGGTATAAACAGGTGCTTGTACAGGTGTATACAGGTGCGTGTACAGGTGTATACAGGTGCATGTACAGGTGCGTGTACAGGTGTATACAGGTGCATGTACAGGTGCGTGTACAGGTGCGTAGCGGGGCTTGTACATACAGGTAGGGTGTGTACCTGAGGCCTGGTCCACCAGGACCCTGGAATTGATGATTCGTCCGTAGCGCGTGAACATGTCTTCGAGCTCCTGCTGGCTCAGTGTCTTGGGCAGCCCGCTAATGTACAAGTTAGCATCTTTAATGCTGTCAGAGCTGGGCCGCGCAAACGACACCTGCAGGAGAAAACAGGCCATTAGTTCACCTTCACAGCCAACTCGCATTCACCAAAATAATAAATCAATGTATATTATCAATAAAACATTTGGAAATAAATAAAAATACAGTCAAAAAAGATGGTGACATTGCATAAAAATGGATTTGTGTGCTTTACCTACATTACCAATAATTCAGAGATATTTCCCAAATAAATAAATATTTCCATTAAATAAAATCAAACAGGTGAACAGGCAGTTCTCGAAAAAAAAAGTTTAAATTAAAGAAACATAAGAGTTTGTTGAAAAATAATATGTAAAAGAAACCAAGCAGTGAGCTGTGGCGTGATGGCCCCTGGCTGCTGGAGTCCCGATGAGGCAGGCGGGCGTCCGGAGCTCTACCTCCACAACCTCTTAACATTAAACACATGTCCACGGCCCAGGAAGACAGGAAAGTAAAAGACAGTTACCTTGATAGTTTTAGACTGAAGCCTCAGGCCATTCAGGGTACTGATAGCCCTCTCTGCATCACTAGGGTTAACAAAGTTAACAAAGCCGTAGCCTAAACTGTGGCCTAGAAGAAAACAAAAAAAACAAAAACAACAAACAGCTGGAGCACCTCTCAGTGACACTACATGCACACCATTGGTCCATGTCACAGGAGGCGGGATCTACACTAAACCTCCTCCTGTGATTGGTTGATAGAAAATTACAATAAACCTTAAATAAAATACAGTGGAGAAAAACAAAATGACAGTTCAGGGCTCAAGACTAACATTTTCTGGATGGACTGGTGCCAATTACTCATTTAGTGACACCCTAACAAATTTGGTCACACCCCTTTTCGCCGCTTTAAGGCGGTATTAGCATGTTCTTGGTCGAGTAGCATCCATCTGTGAACATTCACTTGAAAAGATTGCAAAGGTGGTCTTTTTCTTTGCTAACTAGGCAATATATTCTACCTACTAATGATAGACTGGTAACTAGGCAATATACTCTACCTACCAATGATAGACTGGTATCTAGGTAATATACTCTACCTACTAATAATAGACTGGTTACCAAGTAATATATTCTACCTACTAATGATAACAGCAGTATTGGTTACTAGGTAATATACTCTACCTACTAATGATAACAGGCTGGTAACTAGGTAATATACGCTACCTATTAATAACAGGCTGGTTACTAGGCAATATACTCTACCTACTAATGTAAACAGGCTGGTAACTAGGCTACATGACCTAAATAATCCACATAAAAATGGTGGCAGTCTTGAGCCCTGTAGCTTCTGGCTGTATGTTGGTTTAAAAATACACAGAAATAAATCAACAAAACCTTAAGACACCTGGAACAGTAAAAACACAGAAAAACTAATCCTCCAATTGTTCCAAATGAAAATAAAACACTTTCTCTTTTGACAATATTGCGGACAAGACAAAATATTGTTAGAAGTAATACTGCCAGTACTACTAGCATCTGTGTAACAGCACTGCTACAAGCCAGACATCGCCATGGCAACAGGTAACAATGCATGAATACAAATGCCATTTGTTTTATTCAGTAGAACTGGTTAGCATTAGCAACCACAACACCACACTAAGCACAAAGCAATGCTCACATTTGATGTGCTAAATATTTCTATATATATATTGCTACTTATACAAGGGGTATAATACGCCCCAGTATAATATAAATACTTATACTGGGGCAGTGTACTATGAATACTATACTGGTGGTAGTAGTAGTACGAGCAGCATAGAAGCAGTAATTGCAGACGATAGTAGTACAAGCAGTATGGTAGTACTAGCTTTATAGTAGTACTATTTACATCTGGTCGTAGTACTTCGGCTGGGAGATATGAGGAAATATCACGATTCAGAGGGACATTTGTTTTTCTTCCAAGACTATGAAGACAGTTATAAAGTACCAACAATACAGTCCTGCAACAAAACCAACTGCTTATATGAATATGTAAATACAGAGTGCATAACGAATATTCCTGTGGTCTGAAGGCATTGAACATGAGCAGCCCTCGGCATCTAGACACTAGCCTCAGCACCTTGCGTGGAGAGGATGGCTGTAGCATTCAGCTGTTGCATAGAGCTACCTCTAGCTAACAGAGTTAACCTTCTAGCCAACCACCCTAGAGATAGCCCCAGCTAACCTGGAGCTACAGACCCAACATAGAGCTGGCCCTAGCTAACCTAGAGCTACAGACCCAACATAGAGCTAGCCCAAGCTAACCCAACGCTGCAGACCCAACAGAGCTAGCCCTAGCTAACCTACAGCTACAGACCCAAGAGAGAGCTAGCCCAAACAAACCTAGAGCTAAAGATCAAACATAGGGTTAGCCCAAGCTAACCTAATGCTGCAGACCCAAGATAGAGCTAGCCCTAGCTAACCTAGAGCTATATACCCAGCATAGAACTAGCCCAAGCTAACCTAGCACTACAGACACAACATAGAGCTAGCCCTAGCTAACCTAGAGCTACAGACCCAACATAGAGCTAGCTCTAGTTAACATAGAGCTTGCCTCAGCCAACCTAGCGCTACAGAACCAACATAGAGCTATCCCTAGCTAACCTAGAGCTACAGTCCCAACATGGAACTAGCCCTAGCTAGCCTAGAGCTGCCCCTAGCTAATGTAGCGCTACGGTCCAAACATAGCGCTAGCCCTAGCTAACCTAGAGCTACAGTGCCAACAAGTAGCTAGCCCTAGCTAACGTAGCGCTACACTATGCTGTAGTGGGCAACGTTGCATTCCTCTGGACATTACCTGCCACTTTGTCCTTGATGAGCTTGGCCGACTCCACGTCTCCAATGCTGCTGAACAGACTGTGCAGCTCCTCCTGGCTCATGTTCTGGGGCAGGTAGTTCACTATCAGATTGGTCTTGGCGTCCTTGGCCTCGTCCGACATGAGCTCCTCGTAGCCGTTATCATACGACTCTGGCTGCTGATACACACAAATACATACAGATACACTTAGATGCATCCTGCAGAGAGGACTTTGGACAGCATTTACATTTTGTATTAAAGAGTATTATCAATCACACCTTCATGTTTGCTCCTTTGTTGTGTTGGCTGTCGCTCTGTGAAGACTGGACTTCACAAACCTGAAAACAGACTAGGCTTCACAACCTGCTCCCACAAAACCTCAAAATAACCACAAGCATAACCTCAGTCAGAATAATCACAGACATAGCCTCAGTCAGAATAATCACAAACATAACCTCAGAATAATCACAAACATAACCTGGTCCAAATTAGGACTTCAACTCCAGAACCTGAATGTACTGATCCCAGGCGTGGAATAACTGAAGACATAAAGACAAAAATAGTATAGTCTGCAGAATTGTGAAACATAACTAAACCATGCTTTAAAACCCCAGGGTGTCAGCAGTTTGCTTGTTGGTTGAGCCAGAGCTGATTGAGTTTACTACTAATAACCCCTTAGGACAGGAGGTGTTCTCTTAAGATATCCGAAACTAAATACTACTAATAACACCTTAGGACAGAAGGTGTTACCTTAAGATATCTGACTAAATACTACTAATAACCCCTCAGGACAGGAGGCGTTACCTTAAGATATGATACTAAATACTACTACCCCTAGGACAGGAGGTGTTACCCTAAGATATCTGATAATAAATACTACGAATAACCCCTTAGGACAGGTGTTACCTTAAGATATCTGATGTGTCCCCGTCTGACAGCCATGAAGATGATCCAAGTTATCCGTGTGATATTCTGGAGGAAGAACACCATAACATATATAAACCATAACTAGGGATGTGCCAAGGACTAGTCATTGCTGCGCCTGGTAGTCAGCACCAGAAATAGTACGTTAAACGCTGTTTTTGTCAGAGAAAAGTATTTCTGCCAATAGGCCTGCATAAACAGCTTAAGCACGTCATGCACTACTGATAGAATATGCATATACGAATTAGACCATGCTTTAATACGCCTAATTAACCAACCTTAAACAACGTGTAGTTTCCCAAAACATCTAATCATTAATTTAATAATTTAATCTAAAATGGTTCACAATTCTCAACACTCATTTAAATACATGATTTAAATAGATAGTGATTAATAACCATGGCTGTATGAACGAGCTCATGCTCCCGCTGAAGGATTTAACTGCGCACTCAGCTGCGCGCACACGGCGGCTCCGAAGGCGATCAATCAATTCAGTCCGTTAAGTAACCATGATCTGCCGGATTATATTTACTATTTATGTGTCAACAGTAAAGTAACCATGATCTGCCGGATTATATTTACTACTCATGCGTCAACAGTAAAGTAACCATGATCTGCCGGATTATATTTACTACTGGTCTTAACTTTGAGCGAACGGCTGCTCACGCGAACAGCTAAAATGAAGAGAAAAATAAGAAAAAGAAAAAAAGAGAAAAAAACATCGTACCATAACATCTATAAACCGTAACATGAGCATAACATGTAAACCATAACGTAACCATGACATATTACCCTAACATGTATAAACCATAACGTAACATATAAACCACAACATCTATAAACCATAACCATGACATATATAAACCATGAAATAAATAAACCATGAGGGTTCAAATCGCATCAGTAGTTTCTAGTAGATAACGTCAAACATTTAACATTTCGCGTAAGTTACAATATACGCTAGCTAGCCTAGCTCCGTTAGCCTAGCTTCATTAGCATACAATGGCCACCAAGCTGTGGATTTGAGATTCACATATTTCAACTAGAAATACCCGCCAGTAGTTTCCAGGGTATAAAACTTACACAACCAAATATTCTACAAATACTCAATACTCTACAAATACTCAATACGCTACAAATACTAAATACTACAAATAATCCAGACTAAAACAACTGCTTCCACTAAAGGCGCTCTGCGGACCGCATGTGGCTAGGCTAAAAGGCTAACATGCCACCGTTAGCATTGCTTCGGCTATCAAAGTTTCACCTTTAACTATTTTAACCTCCAGCGACAGGTTTTCCCTCGGTGTGGCCACAGTGAGGAGAGACCAGAGAGAGGAGCGACACCAGACAGAGACAGGAGAGACACCAGACCGCTCACCTTCCGTTCAAACACAACGCGTCGCTAGCGGCAGAGCGGCTTCCGGTCCCTGGACTGACCATCCGACCCCGCCCTTTTCTGTCTTTCGATTGTGATTGGTGGATTTCAAACTAACAGCGCACTGAAGCACGCCCCCTATTGTATGGTCATCACAACCAGGTGTTTAATATCACTGGTGGATTTCATATTTCATAAATTATATATATTTGATTATAAGCCAATGTGTATATTTTATGTACATTTTTGTATATATACATATCAATATATGCATATTTTCATATATGTCATGTTTATTCCCGACTCCTGCATTTTTCTAGCCTATTAGATTTCTAGAACTTTCTTTTCTTGAGCAGAGCAATTGTGACAAACAATCTCCCCTGGAATAAATAAAGTACTCTCAAAAAAGTATAGATAACATATATTATAATAAATAATACATACAGTAATACATAATAAATATACAGTAATAAATAATAAATATACAGTAATAGATAATACATGTAAATAATACACGGTAATAGATAATACATACAGTAATAAATATACAGTAATAGATACAGTAATAAATATACAGTAATAGCTAATACATGTAATTAGTATACAGCAATAGATAATGCATACACTAATAAATACACCATAATAGATACAGTAATAAATATACAGTAATAGACAATACATGTAATGAATATACAGTAATACATAATACATACAGTAATAACAGTTCCAGTGTAAATGGGATCCTCTTGAACTATACAAATTCCAGTAGGTCTAGCATTAGGTCTAGTCTAGCAGTAGGTCTAGCAGTAGGTCTAGTCTAGTCTAGCAGTAGGTCTAGCAGTACGTCTAGTCTAGTCTAGCAGTAGGTCTAGTCTAGCAGTAGGTCTAGCAGTAGGTCTCGTCTAGCAGTGGGCTAGGTCTAGCGGTAGGTCTAGCCTAGCAGTAGATCTAGCAGTAGGTCTAGTCAGTAGGTCTAGCAGTAGGTCTAGTCTAGCAGTAGGTCTAGGTCAAGCAGTAGGTCTAGTCAGTAGGTTTAGCAGTAAGTCTAGTCTAGCAGTAGGTCTAGCAGTAGGTCTAGCAGTAGGTCTAGTCTAGCAGTAGGCATAGCAGTAGGTCTAGTCTACCAGTAGCTCTAGCAGTAGGTCTAGTCTAGCAGTATGTCTAGCAGTAGGTCTAGACTAGCAGTAGGTCTAGCAGTAGGTCTAGCAGTAGGTCTAGTCTAGTAGTAAGTCTAGCAGTAGGTCTAGCAGTAGGTCCAGGCTAGCAGTAGGTCTAGCAGTAGGTCTAGCAGTAGGTCTAGTCTAGCAGTATGTCTAGCAGTATGTCTAGAAGTAGGTCTGGTCTAGCAGTAGGTCTAGTTTAGCAGTAGGTCTAGCAGTATGTCTAGAAGTAGGTCTGGTCTAGTAGTAGGTCTAGTCTAGCAGTAAGTCTAGCAGTAGGGCTATTCTAGCAGTAGGTCTAGTAATTTAGGGCATTTAGCCCTAAATTGGCTTCACCTTAACCGGGTTTCTTCATCCACACTGTGGTGGAGAACAGTTGGACCCAGAGAGTTGAGTGGTGTCCTACCTGAAGCTGCAGAGTAGGACAGCAGTCCCACGTATCAACTGACCCAAGTTCATCTCCTCAGATGTGTTCATGCATCATTCATATTGTTGCTAGTGGTGGGCATAGATTAATTTCTTTAATCTAGATTAATCTAACTGTAATCTTGGAATTAATCTAGATTAATCTAGATTAAAATGGCTCATTTGAATTCTGTCGTAGGCATTCATAATATGCGTGTGCTACCTAAATAATGAGGTGTGTGTGTGGGGGGGGTCAGTAATGACCGCTAATACGGACGTTTATCATCTTTTTTAAAATATATATATTTTTAAGAGGCCCCTAATTGGCCGAGGCCCCAGGCTGAAGCCCAGGTAAGCCCGTTGGCCCACCACTAATATACAGTATATTGTGACAACCTGCTCCCCACCAGGGAGGTGGACGGGGTGTACCGCCGCCATTCCACTAGCCGGCGGCAGGGAGCACCACTTTCCTGCGGGCAACTTGAACCCTCTACCAACTCACGGTAAAGTAACCGCCCACACAGCATGCAGAACCCAGACGGGGCCGCAGCCGCTGCCGCCCAACTGGAAACGGCGGAGAGTATCGCCCTGCTCCGCGAAGCGGTTCTCCGACTGACCCAGCACGCCATCCGCGACTCCCCGACCGCCGCTCCGACCAGTAGGCTCACCAAGCTCGGTCCAGATGACGACGTGGAGGCATACCTGGAGGTGTTTGAGCGGACCGCCAGGAGGGAGAGCTGGCCGGAGGACCAGTGGGCCCATATCCTGTCGCCATTTGTCACCGGTCCCGCACAGCAGGCGAGCCAGGACCTTTCAGCCGAGACCGCCAGCCAGTATCCCATCCTTAAGCAGGCTATAATGGCCTACTACGGACACAACCTCGCAGCCAGGGCCCAACGTTTCCATGATTGGCGATTTGACATACGGGAACCGGTACGGACCCAGATCGCCCAGCATGGTCGCCTTGTGCGTCGGTGGCTGGCGACAGGCAAGGGACCCAGCCCGCTGGACCGGGTGTTAATAGACAATACCGTTCGTCAGCTGCCGCCAGATGCACAAAAGATACTGGCCCACCATCACCCCGACATGGTGGATGATCTGATCCGGCAGCTGGAGAACTGGCAGGTGGCCCAGCAGCTGAGCGCCAGTCCCCGGACCACCTCCCGACCGACCGAGACCCGCCGAGACCGACGGGGACCCAGGACCTCGCCTCAGTCACCACCACCAGAACCACCGATCGGGGCCCAGGAGGGCCGCGAGGGGAGGCGGTGCTACACCTGCGGCCAGACCAGCCATATCGCCCAATACTGTACGGGAGACTGGGATGTGTCGATGCCGTCCGGCTACGTGGACGAGAGGACGCGCCGACCCTGCATGCTGGCCACCTGTTTGGCGCAGTTGATGACCGGTTCATGATCGCAGGTCATGAACCGGGACACGCAGGCTCTCCTGGACACGGGCAGCGTGGTAACCCTTCTCCGCCCCGATCAGGCGGGGGGAAAGGAGGGGGACCCGATGGAGGTTACCTGCGTCCACGGGGACACCCACGGGGACACCCCAGGTCCCGTACCTACGGGACCTGCCACGTGGCTGTACCTACGGGACCTGCCACCCGCGCTGGTATCGCCCGTACCTACGGGACCTGCCACGTGGCAGGTCCCGTAGGTACGGGACCTGGGTCCCTGTCGCCAGCCACCGACGCACAAGGCGTCCATGCTGGGCGATCTGGGTCCGTACCGGTTCCCGTATGTCAAATCGCCAATCATGGAAACGTTGGGCCCTGGCCGCGAGGTTGTGTCCGTAGTAGGCCAGTATAGCCTGCTTAAGGACGGGATACTGGCTGGCGGTCTCGGCCGAAAGGTCCTGGCTCGCCTGCTGGTCATCCGGACCCCCTACGGGGTGTTCACCACCAGGGCGGGGATTGTGCCCCACCTGCCGGTATCGCTCCTGATCGGGAGGGATTGCCCGATATTCCAGCGGCTGTGGCTTACGGGGCCACAAGGGTCTGGGCGACCCCGGGGGAGTCGACGGCAGAGGACCAGGGGTCCGAGGGGAACGGTCCCTCACCTCCGGGTTCCCCGATCCCCACGGCAGGGGGGTCCGCCTGGGCCGGATCGCAGGGGCCGCCCCCAGGCACCCCGGACACCCTGACGGCGACCGAGCGGAACGACCCACCCGAGGGTCCCGAGAGTTCCCCCCTCACCGAGTTCTCGGACTTCTTACCGGCAGGGGGGGAAGGGACTGCTTGGGCGGGCCAGTTCGCCAGCGCCCAACTCCAGGACGACGCACTAAAGCATGCCTGGAGCCACGTCCTTGCCCATGATGGTCAAACCCGGGAATCGGTGAGTAGCCTACCGCACCCACATTTTAGCACTAGGGGGGGGCTGCTCTACCAGGTAGTGGAACAAGAGGGGGGGGGTGACGGAACAATTGGTGGTCCCCAGACCGTACGTCAGTAAGGTGCTGTTTATGGCCCACACACACCTCCTGGGAGCACATCTGGGCATGGACAAAACCCGGGACAGGGTCTTAGCCAGATTTTACTGGCCGGGGGTAAAAAGGGACATAGAACAGTATTGCCAGGCGTGTCCCGAGTGCCAGAGGGTAGCCCCGAGAACCACGGTCAGAAACCCCCTCATTCCCATGCCCATCATAGAGACCCCGTTTGACCGGATAGCCCTTGACATTGTGGGGCCACTCCCCAAGACCAGCTGGGGACACCGGTATATCCTGGTGCTGGTGGACTACGCCACCCGGTACCCAGAGGCCCTACCCCTACGCGCAGCCACCGCTAAGGCGGTAGTGAAGGAGCTTATGCTACTGTTTAGCCGGGTGGGGATAGCAAGTGAGGTACTGACGGATCAGGGAACCTGTTTAATCAAGGGTAGGGTCAAGGGTAATGAGGGAACTGCTTAGACTCCTCCAGGTGAAACAGCTCCAGACGTTGGTGTACCACCCCCAGACGGATGGCCTGGTGGAGCGGTTCAACAAGACATTAAAGCAGATGCTCAAAAAAGCAATGGACACCGACGGGAAGAACTGGGACCAGTTACTAATACGGACGTTTATCATCTTTTTTAAAATATATATATTTTTAAGAGGCCCCTAATTGGCCGAGGCCCCAGGCTGAAGCCCAGGTAAGCCCGTTGGCCCACCACTAATATACAGTATATTGTGACAACCTGCTCCCCACCAGGGAGGTGGACGGGGTGTACCGCCGCCATTCCACTAGCCGGCGGCAGGGAGCACCACTTTCCTGCGGGCAACTTGAACCCTCTACCAACTCACGGTAAAGTAACCGCCCACACAGCATGCAGAACCCAGACGGGGCCGCAGCCGCTGCCGCCCAACTGGAAACGGCGGAGAGTATCGCCCTGCTCCGCGAAGCGGTTCTCCGACTGACCCAGCACGCCATCCGCGACTCCCCGACCGCCGCTCCGACCAGTAGGCTCACCAAGCTCGGTCCAGATGACGACGTGGAGGCATACCTGGAGGTGTTTGAGCGGACCGCCAGGAGGGAGAGCTGGCCGGAGGACCAGTGGGCCCATATCCTGTCGCCATTTGTCACCGGTCCCGCACAGCAGGCGAGCCAGGACCTTTCAGCCGAGACCGCCAGCCAGTATCCCATCCTTAAGCAGGCTATAATGGCCTACTACGGACACAACCTCGCAGCCAGGGCCCAACGTTTCCATGATTGGCGATTTGACATACGGGAACCGGTACGGACCCAGATCGCCCAGCATGGTCGCCTTGTGCGTCGGTGGCTGGCGACAGGCAAGGGACCCAGCCCGCTGGACCGGGTGTTAATAGACAATACCGTTCGTCAGCTGCCGCCAGATGCACAAAAGATACTGGCCCACCATCACCCCGACATGGTGGATGATCTGATCCGGCAGCTGGAGAACTGGCAGGTGGCCCAGCAGCTGAGCGCCAGTCCCCGGACCACCTCCCGACCGACCGAGACCCGCCGAGACCGACGGGGACCCAGGACCTCGCCTCAGTCACCACCACCAGAACCACCGATCGGGGCCCAGGAGGGCCGCGAGGGGAGGCGGTGCTACACCTGCGGCCAGACCAGCCATATCGCCCAATACTGTACGGGAGACTGGGATGTGTCGATGCCGTCCGGCTACGTGGACGAGAGGACGCGCCGACCCTGCATGCTGGCCACCTGTTTGGCGCAGTTGATGACCGGTTCATGATCGCGGGTCATGAACCGGGACACGCAGGCTCTCCTGGACACGGGCAGCGTGGTAACCCTTCTCAGGATCAGGCGGGGGGAAAGGAGGGGGACCCGATGGAGGTTACCTGCGTCCACGGGGACACCCACGGGGACACCCCAGGTCCCGTACCTACGGGACCTGCCACGTGGCTGTACCTACGGGACCTGCCACCCGCGCTGGTATCGCCCGTACCTACGGGACCTGCCACGTGGCAGGTCCCGTAGGTACGGGACCTGGGTCCCTGTCGCCAGCCACCGACGCACAAGGCGTCCATGCTGGGCGATCTGGGTCCGTACCGGTTCCCGTATGTCAAATCGCCAATCATGGAAACGTTGGGCCCTGGCCGCGAGGTTGTGTCCGTAGTAGGCCAGTATAGCCTGCTTAAGGACGGGATACTGGCTGGCGGTCTCGGCCGAAAGGTCCTGGCTCGCCTGCTGGTCATCCGGACCCCCTACGGGGTGTTCACCACCAGGGCGGGGATTGTGCCCCACCTGCCGGTATCGCTCCTGATCGGGAGGGATTGCCCGATATTCCAGCGGCTGTGGCTTACGGGGCCACAAGGGTCTGGGCGACCCCGGGGGAGTCGACGGCAGAGGACCAGGGGTCCGAGGGGAACGGTCCCTCACCTCCGGGTTCCCCGATCCCCACGGCAGGGGGGTCCGCCTGGGCCGGATCGCAGGGGCCGCCCCCAGGCACCCCGGACACCCTGACGGCGACCGAGCGGAACGACCCACCCGAGGGTCCCGAGAGTTCCCCCCTCACCGAGTTCTCGGACTTCTTACCGGCAGGGGGGGAAGGGACTGCTTGGGCGGGCCAGTTCGCCAGCGCCCAACTCCAGGACGACGCACTAAAGCATGCCTGGAGCCACGTCCTTGCCCATGATGGTCAAACCCGGGAATCGGTGAGTAGCCTACCGCACCCACATTTTAGCACTAGGGGGGGGCTGCTCTACCAGGTAGTGGAACAAGAGGGGGGGGGTGACGGAACAATTGGTGGTCCCCAGACCGTACGTCAGTAAGGTGCTGTTTATGGCCCACACACACCTCCTGGGAGCACATCTGGGCATGGACAAAACCCGGGACAGGGTCTTAGCCAGATTTTACTGGCCGGGGGTAAAAAGGGACATAGAACAGTATTGCCAGGCGTGTCCCGAGTGCCAGAGGGTAGCCCCGAGAACCACGGTCAGAAACCCCCTCATTCCCATGCCCATCATAGAGACCCCGTTTGACCGGATAGCCCTTGACATTGTGGGGCCACTCCCCAAGACCAGCTGGGGACACCGGTATATCCTGGTGCTGGTGGACTACGCCACCCGGTACCCAGAGGCCCTACCCCTACGCGCAGCCACCGCTAAGGCGGTAGTGAAGGAGCTTATGCTACCGTTTAGCCGGGTGGGGATAGCAAGTGAGGTACTGACGGATCAGGGAACCTGTTTAATCAAGGGTAGGGTCAAGGGTAATGAGGGAACTGCTTAGACTCCTCCAGGTGAAACAGCTCCAGACGTTGGTGTACCACCCCCAGACGGATGGCCTGGTGGAGCGGTTCAACAAGACATTAAAGCAGATGCTCAAAAAAGCAATGGACACCGACGGGAAGAACTGGGACCAGTTACTGCCCCATGTCCTGTTCGCCGTACGGGAGGTGCCACAGGCCTCCACTGGGTTTTCCCCGTTCGAACTGCTCTACGGGAGAAGGCCCCGGGGAATCTTAGACCTGGCCAAGGAGGCCAGGTCTAAGACCACGGTGGACCATGTGGAACAGGTGAGGGACCGCATGGCCCAGGTGTGCCACGGAGGAACGTCCGGCTGCAGGAGAGCAAGGAAGAAGCTGTTAGATCGGCAAGATCCAGCTCTGCTCCCAGGTCCCAGCGATGTCCCCTATAAGGTCTACAAGCAGTGCCCGCAGCTCCTCAGACGTCTCTGGAAGATCCTGAAGGTGATCTGGCGGAGAGGGAAAGTCGCTGCGCAATGGAGGTACGCTGAGGGAGTACGCTGAAGGAGGAGGGCTCTTGCAACATTGAACAGTTTCGCATCATCTCGCTGCTCAGTGTTGAAAGCAAGACCTTTTTCAAGATCATGTCCCAACGTCTGACAGACTTCCTCCTGAAGAACACCTACATTGACACCTCAGTCCAGAAGTAGTCCAGAGTACCTGGATGTCTGGAGCACACAGGGGTGGTGACACAGCTGATCCGGGAGGCTAAGGAGAGCAAAGGAGATCTGGCAGCTCTCTGGCTCAACCTGGCCAATGCCTACGGATCTATTCCACACAAGCTAGTTGAGACCGCACTGGTAAGACACCATGTTCCTGTCAAGATCCGCAACCTCATCATGGACTATTACAGCAACTTCAGCGCGCGAGTCTCTTCAGGCCAAGTAACATCCTCCTGGCATCAACTTGAAAAGGGGATAATCACCGGCTGCACAATCTCTGTATCTCTCTTCTCACTGGCCATGAACATGATTGTCAAGTCGGCTGAGGTGGAATGCAGAGGGCCCAAGTCAAGATCTGGGACCCGTCAGCCCCCCATAAGAGCCTTCATGGACGACTTAACAGTGATGACAACATCTGTTCCAGGGTGCAGGTGGCTCCTCTAGGGGCTTGAACGGCTCATCTCCTGGGCAAGAATGAGCTTCAAGCCTGCTAAGTCCAGGTCTCTGGTCCTAAAGAAGGGTAAAGTGTCTGACCGTTTCCGCTTTGCCCTGGGAAAGACCATGATTCCATCGGTGACTGAAAAACCAGTCAAGAGCCTGGGGAAGATCTTTGATAGCTCGCTGAAGGACTCAGCTGCCATAAAACAAACCAGGTGCGACCTGACTACCTGGCTCACAGCGATTGACAGATCTGGCCTTCCCGGAAAATTCAAAGCCTGGATCTACCAGCACGGAGTCTTGCCAAGAATACTCTGGCCCCTGCTAGTCTACGAGGTACCAACATCAACAGTTGAGGCTCTAGAGAAGTAGGAAGGAACAACACCACCGGCCTAGCTCTACAGCGGGGCTCCTCACCACCGCTCGTGATTGGCAGCTTCAAGTCGACCTAGTAAGACAGCTCAAGTTCCCAGGCTACATCACAGCCACTTCTCTCCGCCCAGACATGGTGCTAACATCTGAGTCTACCAAGCAAGTGGTTATCCTGGAACTGACTGTCCCCTGGGAAGACCGTATTGAAGAGGCCCACGAGCGCAAGAGGGCTAAGTACGCAGAGCTCAGCTCGGAGTGCCGGAACGGCTGGAAAGCTCGCTGTGAGCCAGTCGAGGTCGGGTGCCGAGGCTTCGCTGGCCGCTCACTGCTGCGAACCCTCAAACTCCTTGGAGTGAAAGGACTGCAATTGAAAAAAGCCACCACAAACATCTTAGAGGCCGCAGAGAGGGCCTCGCGGTGGCTGTGGATCCGTAGGGGGGATCCGTGGAGCAACATGCCACTTGGACACAAGCCGGGGACTGATCACCCCCGGCTGGGTCGCCCGGGTGAGGGTGTATGAAGATTTAAGACCCGAAACACCCTATGACCCTGGGTTCTTCACTGATGACGTGTCCAAGTAGCACCAGAAGGTGTATTCAAACTCTATATATAATATACATTTTAAACTCCTGTAGTAATGTATTTAATATGCATGTTAAACTCCTGTAGTAATATATATATAATATACATGTTAAACTCCTGTAGTAATGTACATAATATACATGTTAAACTCCTGTAGTAATATACATAATGTCAATGTCAAACTCCTGTAGTAATATACATAATATACATGTTATACTCCTGTAGTAATGTAGATAATAAACATGTTACACCCCTGTATTAATGTACATAATATACATGTTAAACTAATTTATAAATGTACATAATAAACTCCTGTATTAATATTCATAATATACATGTTAAACTAGTAATGTACATAATAGTCATGTTAAACTCCTGTAGTAATGTACATAATATACATGTATGACTCCTGTAGTAATGTACATAATATACATATCTTCCTAATGTTTATTCTGCACCAATGACACCAAGTCGAATTCCTTGTACAATCCTACTTGGCAATAAACTTGATTCTGATTCTGATTCTGATGTTAATCTCCTGTAGTAATGTACATAATATACTTGGTAAACTCATGTAGTAATATACATAATATACATGTTAATCTCCTGTAGTAATATATGTATAATATACATATTAACCTGCTGTGGTAATGTGCATAATATACATGTTAAACTCCTGCAGTAATGGACATAATATACATGTTCATCTCCTGTAATAATGTACATAACATACATGTTAAGCTTGTGTAGTAATAAACATAATATGCATGTTAATCTCCTGTAGTAATATATATAATATACATTTTAAACTCCTGTAATAATGTACTTAATATACATGTTAAACACATAGACTAATATATATAATATACATGTTAAACTCCTGTAGTAATATACATAATATACATGTTAAACTCATACACTAATGTATATAATATACATGTTAAACTCCTGTAGTAATGTACATAATATACATGTTAAATTCCTGTAGTAATATACATAATGTCAATGTCAAACTCCTGTAGTAATATACATAATATACATGTTATACTCCTGTAGTAATGTAGATAATAAACATGTTACAACCCTGTATTAATGTACATAATATACATGTTAAACTAATTTATAAATGTACATAATAAACTCCTGTATTAATATTCATAATATACATATTAACCTACTGTGGTAATGTGCATAATATACATGTTAAGCTTGTGTAGTAATGAACATAATATACATGTTAATTCTCCTGTAGTAATATATATATAATATACATTTTAAACTCCTGTGTCTAATGTACTTAATATACATGTTAAACTCATAGACTAATATATATAATATACATGTTAAACTCCTGTAGTAATATACATAATATACATGTTAAACTCATACACTAATATATATAATATACATGTTAAACTCCTGTAGTAATGTACATAATATACATGTTAAACTCCTGTAGTAATATACATAATGTCAATGTCAAACTCCTGTAGTAATATACATAATATACATGTTATACTCCTGTAGTAATGTAGATAATAAACATGTTACACCCCTGTATTAATGTACATAATATACATGTTAAACTAATTTATAAATGTACATAATAAACTCCTGTATTAATATTCATAATATACATGTTAAACTAGTAATGTACATAATAGTCATGTTAAACTCCTGTAGTAATGTACATAATATACATGTATGACTCCTGTAGTAATGTACATAATATACATATCTTCCTAATGTTTATTCTGCACCAATGACACCAAGTCGAATTCCTTGTACAATCCTACTTGGCAATAAACTTGATTCTGATTCTGATTCTGATGTTAATCTCCTGTAGTAATGTACATAATATACTTGGTAAACTCATGTAGTAATATACATAATATACATGTTAATCTCCTGTAGTAATATATGTATAATATACATATTAACCTGCTGTGGTAATGTGCATAATATACATGTTAAACTCCTGCAGTAATGGACATAATATACATGTTCATCTCCTGTAATAATGTACATAACATACATGTTAAGCTTGTGTAGTAATAAACATAATATGCATGTTAATCTCCTGTAGTAATATATATAATATACATTTTAAACTCCTGTAATAATGTACTTAATATACATGTTAAACACATAGACTAATATACATAATATACATGTTAAACTCCTGTAGTAATATACATAATATACATGTTAAACTCATACACTAATGTATATAATATACATGTTAAACTCCTGTAGTAATGTACATAATATACATGTTAAATTCCTGTAGTAATATACATAATGTCAATGTCAAACTCCTGTAGTAATATACATAATATACATGTTATACTCCTGTAGTAATGTAGATAATAAACATGTTACAACCCTGTATTAATGTACATAATATACATGTTAAACTAATTTATAAATGTACATAATAAACTCCTGTATTAATATTCATAATATACATATTAACCTACTGTGGTAATGTGCATAATATACATGTTAAGCTTGTGTAGTAATGAACATAATATACATGTTAATCTCCTGTAGTAATATATATATAATATACATTTTAAACTCCTGTGTCTAATGTACTTAATATACATGTTAAACTCATAGACTAATATATATAATATACATGTTAAACTCCTGTAGTAATATACATAATATACATGTTAAACTCATACACTAATATATATAATATACATGTTAAACTCCTGTAGTAATGTACATAATATACATGTTAAACTCCTGTAGTAATATACATAATGTCAATGTCAAACTACTGTAGTAATATCCATAATATACATGTTAAACTCTTGTAGTAATGTACTCATGCATGTTACACTCTGTGGTAATAAACATAATATACATGGATGACTTAATGTATACATGTTAAACTCCTGTAGTAATATACATAATATACATGTTATACTCCTGTAGTAATGTACATAATATACATGTTAATCTCTTGTATTAATACATATATATATATATATATATATATATATATATATATATATATATATATATATATATATATATATATATATATATATATAATATACATGTTAAACTACTGTGGTAATGTGCATAATATACATGTTAAACTCCTGTAGTAATGTACATATACATGTTAAACTCCTGTAGTAATATACATAATAAACATGTTAAACTCCGGTAGTAATGTACATAATATACATGTTAAACTCCTGTAGTAATAAACATAATATACATGTTGATCTCCTGTAGTAATATATATAATATACAGGTTAAACTCCTGTAGTAATGTACATAATATAAATATTAAATTTCTGTAGTAATGTACAACATATACATGTTAAACTCCTGTAGTAATATACATAATATTCATGTTAAACTCCTGTAGTAATAAACATAATATACATGTATGACTCCTGTAGTAATGTACATAATATACATGTTAATCTCCTGTAGTAATGTACATAATATACATGTATGACTCCTGTAGTAATGTACATAATATACATGTTAATCTCCTTCTTAGGGTTAGGGTTAGGGGTTAGGGTTAGGGTTAGAAGTTAGGGTTAGGGTTAGGGTTAGGGTTAGGGGTTAGGGTTAGGGTTAGGGTAAGGTAGTTAGAGTTATCTCGATGACCCCCCCCCACCTTGTCCAACGACTGGGTAGTTGAATGGGGGATCAAAGGCAATGCACTCGCCAATATCCAGTCATCCGCAGCTCTCTGTTCCCATATTACCAAGAATTAATTGGTTGGGTTAAGGGTTAGGGAGGGTTAGGGTTAGGAAGGGTTAGGGTTAGGGTTAGGTAGTTAGAGTTATCTCGATGACCCCCCCCCACCTCGTCCAACGACTGGGTAGTTGAATGGGGGATCAAAGGCAATGCACTCGCCAATATCCAGTCAACTGCAGCTCTCTGTTCCCATATTACCAAGAATTAATTGGTTGGGTTAAGGGTTAGGGTTAGGGTTAGGTAGTTAGAATTATCTCGATGGCCCCCTCCACCTCGTCCAACGACTGGGTAGTTGAATGGGGGATCAAAGGCAATGCACTTGCCAATATCCAGTCATACGCGGAACAGAGAGCTGCGTATGACTGGATATTGGCAAGTGCATTGCAAGAATGAATTGGTTGGGTTAAGGGTTAGGGAGGGTTAGGGTTAGGGTTAGCGTTAGGGTTAGGTAGTTAGAGTTATCTCGATGACCCCCCCCCCCACCTCGTCCAACGACTGGGTAGTTGAATGGGGGATCAAAGGCAATGCACTCGCCAATATCCAGTCATCCGCAGCTCTCTGTTCCCATATTACCAAGAATTAATTGGTTGGGTTAGGGGTTAGGGATGGTTAGGGAGGGTTAGGGTTAGGTAGTTAGATTCATCTCGATGACCCCCCCCCCACCTCGTCCAACGACTGGGTAGTTGAATGGGGGATCAAAGGCAATGCACTCGCCAATATCCAGTCATCCGCAGCTCTCTGTTCCCATATTACCAATAATTAATTGGTTGGGTTAAGGGTTAGGGAGGGAGGGTTAGGGTTGGGGAGGGTTAGGGTTAGGCAAGGGCGTAACTTTGGGTCTGCCATTGGGGGGGTTAAACTCGCGGCATATTTATTTATTTATTTGTTTATTTATTTATTGAATCATTTTCTTGTGTAAAAGGTGACATGCCAATTTGCCGTTCTTGTATTAGAAATACATTGCGATACTTTTACTGATTTTGGCTACTTTTTGACTATTTATGCCATAATGACACAGTAGTTAAATTCAGTGTTTAAGCACTAGCCAACAGTGGCAGCTTCCACCTAATTGATTTTGTGTGTGTGTTCACTATCTTATGAAAAAAAACACAAGAACTTAAAGATTAATCAATTGCATCACTGTATTGGCACCTACATGCAACCATAACCATAACCCTAACCATAACCCTAACCATAACCATAACCATAACCCTAACCCTAACCCTTTTTGGAGTGAATTGTTTCACAGTAGACTGTGGACGCTGTAGACTCTGCTCTGCGAGCGGACGCTGTAGACTCTGCTCGTCTCTTACCACCGCGAACGGGTTTATGAGAACCCAGATCGTTTCACACAGACGCGGGAGGGTACCTTTTGCGTCAGTATCAGACGTCTAGGGGTGTGATGACAAATCGTCGGTATATTACGAGTTGGGATGAGAACGTGTTGGATATTATGGCCCCCCCTTGTTCAGATGCGTTCTGCGGTCCATGCTATATAGTGCATGAAATGAACCACTGAGAATTCGAACACCACTACAAAATGGCGAGCGCCCTATATTGTGCACTATATCCGTGATAGGGAACGATTTCGAACACAGCTCATGGTATAACAATAGGGGTATTTACCTCCTTTTCGTCAGGATTTTTACTCTTTTTCGACCAACAATGAAAAAGAGTTGTCTGGCTGCCTTTCCGTGTCCTTTTCATCGCCACATTCATTTAGCATGAACTTTCTCAACTATTCATCCCAGCGACTGCGCGAAATAGTTCGGTTTGGTAAAGAAAACGGGTTGGGTCATACCAAGTAGTCGGTGGGCGGACGGGGAGGGGGGGGGGGTACATTACAGATGATTAAAACATGATATTATCTTGCTGCCAAATTAAATTAATAAAGAAAACAAACAGAATATTTCATATTTTTCTGAATTATGTGTGATGATATTGGGGGGGTTATATTAGCTGGATCTGATTTTTGGGGGGGTCATGACCCCCCTAACCCCCCCGCAAATTACGCGCCTGGGGTTAGGGTTATGGTTAGGGTTAGGGTTAGGTAGTTAGAGTTATCTCGATGACCCCCCCCCCCCACCTCGTCCAACGACTGGGTAGTTGAATGGGGCATCAAAGGCAATGCACTCACCAAGATTCAGTCATCCGCAGCTCTCTGTTCCCATATTACCAAGAATGAATTGGTTGGGTTAAGGGTTAGGGATGGTTAGGGAGGGTTAGGGTTAGGGTTAGGGTTAGGTAGTTAAAGTTATGTCGCTGAACCCCCCCCCCCCCTCGTCCAACGACTGGGTAGTTGCATGGGGGATCAAAGGCAATGCACTCGCCAATATCCAGTCATCCGCAGCTCTCTGTTCCCATATTACCAAGAATTAATTGGTTGGGTTAGGGGTTAGGGATGGTTAGGGAGGGTTAGGGTTAGGGTTTGGGTTAGGGTTAGGTAGTTAGATTCATCTCGATGACCCCCCCCACCTCGTCCAACGACTGGGTGGTTGAATGGGGGATCAAAGGCAATGCACTCGCCAATATCCAGTCATCCGCAGCTCTCTGTTCCCATATTAGTCAGTCAAGTCAGTCAATCCTCTTCCGGGCCACGTGGCCCATGAGGCTTCAAGAGGTCCCGCCACCTGGCTCGGTCAGCCGCCACCTTTGGAGTTTCATTCAGGGAGAAGCCTCGTCTCTTTACTTCCTTCTCCACGGTCCGTCTCCAAGTTTCTTTTGGTCTTCCTCTAGATCTTTTCCCCTGGGGTGTCCATCGTAAGGCTACTCTGGTTAGATTGTCTGGTGGCATCCGGCAGATGTGACCCAACCACCTCCATCTGCGGGCTTCGATCACTTCATCTACTGTCATGAGGCCTGTTTTCTGCTGCAGGTTTTTGTTTGAGATGGTGTTTGGCCAGAAGATTACATATAGAAGTCGTTCATTGATAGGTTTCCATTGTATTATTGTATTGGTGTATTTCTTGCTTATAATAAGAGCGACCCCACCTTGATGTGTATCATCTGCTCTGCCGGACCATATGATGATTTCTCCAGTGTTAAGTGACTGTTTTCCTGTCTTAGACCATCTGGCTTCTGTGATTCCAAGCAAGGATAAGTTGAACTCGTTCATCTCTTTCACTGCCTGTGCAAGTTTCCCGGTTTGAAAGAGAGTTCTGACGTTCCAACATCCCAGCCGGATGCAGTGTTTTGGTGACAGGATATCGGCTCTCGAGTTGAAGGCGTTCTTTCGACTTTGGCCCCCCGCCGTCATTCTACCCTTTTGGGTGGCGTCAGTCCTGTCTCCAGGTATGTTTCCTCTTGTTGTTTCTGTAGCTTTTTGGGTTTTACAGGGTTGGGTTGCTGACCCTACGCCTAACCCTCCTCCTTCACGAGCTGATGTTGTTAGCCAGGTCAGGATTCGGGATTGTTCCCATATTACCAAGAATTAATTGGTTGGGTTAAGGGTTAGGGAGGGTTAGGGTTGGGGAGGGTTAGGGTTATGGTTAGGGTTAGGTAGTTAGAGTTATCTCGATAACCCCCCCCCCCCACCTCGTCCAACGACTGGGTAGTTGAATTGGGGATCAAAGGCAATGCACTCGCCAATATCCAGTCATCCGCAGCTCTCTGTTCCCATATTACCAAGAATGAATTGGTTGGGTTAAGGGTTAGGGAGGGTTACGGTTAGGGTTAGGGATAGGGTTAGGGGTTAGGGGTTAGGATTAGGATGTTACACTCCTGTAGTAATATACATAATATACATGTTAAACTCCTGTATATATATATATATATATATATATATATATATATATATATATATATATATATATATATATATATATATATATATATATATATATATATATATATATACATGGTAAACTTCTGTAGTAATGTACATAATATAAACGTTAAACTCCTGTAGTAATGTACATAATATACATGATAAATACACTCCTGTAGTAATGTACATAATATACATGTTAAACTCCTGTAGTAAACTCCTGTAGTAATGTACATAATATACATGTTAAACTCCTGTAGTAATGTACATAATATACATGTTAAACTGAACGGGTTGAAACGGAGGAACACTGCACAGGTTACTCTATTGCCTCGGTGTCGACCAATCAACGCGGTGAACGGAGCCGGACCGCCCCCGTGTTCTCCTCCAATGGGAAGACTCCGCAAGACTGCATCCATTTTGTGTGCGCTCGTGTTTAGAGCCACTGGTTGGCGGGGCGGCACCGAGTTGTCGCGAGTGGACGGCTTGGCCCTGAGGGGATACGACGAGCAGCTGTCGCGAGAGGACGGCTTGCCTCTGCGGGGATACGACGAGCAACTGTCGCGAGAGGACGGCTCGGCCTTTCGGGGGATACAACGAGCTGTCGCGAGAGGACGGCTTGGACTGTATAAGACGAGCTGTCGCGAGAGGACGGCGCCGCCTGGTGGGTAAGAGCATAGATATATATAAACACTAGATGCCTCGTCCGCGTTGCTGGCCAACGGAGTGGAACGTCCGCACATGGCGGCCATCTTACTCCAGGCAGCTCGGTCCCCCATAACATGTGTTGTAGTGGTACATGTACTTTTAGATTACCATAACTTGCTCAAATTTCATCCGACTTTCAAACGGTTTGGTTTGTTATAAACGTCAAAGTGCATTGCATAATTGCATAATTAAAAAAATAAATAAAATTAAAAATTAAAAATAGAATAAAGTTCTAAAATAGGTAGATTACAATATTTCCTATTACAAATAGGCTATAAGAAAGGCTGCATGTTGAAATCCCCCACCCTGTACAGAGATCTTGCCTGTGGTAAGATGCCTGTGGTCGACCATCTTGCCTGGAGTAAGATGGCCGACCTGTGAGGACGTTGTAGACTCCGCCGTAACGCATCTAGTGTTCTATATATATCTATGGGTAAGAGGAGCTGTCGCGAGAGTACGGCCTGGCCTGGGTAAGAGGAGCTGGTCGGACCTGTTGCTCACCAGTTCCGTGTTGTGCAATGGACGGGTGAGTGCGGCGATACAGAGCAGTTATAATACATGTATCTCTAAATGTATCTGCGCAGGGACATTCAACTGGACCAGGTGGATAGCGGTAGAGCAGCCCCGGTGTGGTTTCTGTGGGCAGAATAGTCCTAACAGTCGTAGTAATAATAGTCGTAATAGTAGTAGTGATACTAATGTAACAGTTGGCCAGACGGATCCCTGTCTTCCTCTTCCTGCTGCTGGACTGTCTTTCTGGATGTGAGTGTCTTTGTGGATGTGAATGCTTCTTGAAGCGGTAGAAAGCCATCTACTGCAGACCTCATCAACATCTAGTTTAGTATTTAGACGTGCAGGAAGGGTAGCATGTTCGGCTTGTCTTACTCAGTCTAGCTGACTGTTTTCCTCCTAAGTCAGAGTCGAATGTCTAATGGTGAGTGTAATGGCTGTTATAATGGCGTATTGTACGTACTGTAGAGTGTGTACTACTGTAGATATGATTGGTGGTGTTGGCTTGTAGTGCATGTAGACACCGTGTCTTAACCACACCCCTGCTGACTGAATTCCTGTGCAAGTTTAATCCCAGCTCTCTCATATCGGAGGTTATTATGAGGATCTACATTCCTACTCTGCTTTCCTTCATCTAAAATGCAACTCAGTCTGTATTTCAGTGTAAAGCCTTTGGTTGTGTATGTATGTCAGGGTGTTTCTGAGGGTTACAACCTATGATGGTCCTGGTTGGTTAATTGGTTAGCGACCCACGCTGCAGGTAACTTCTCATGGCGGTATGGATGTTATTACTGGTTTTGTTAAGTCACTGGTCTGTCGGCTTCTGTCTGGTAAAACATGTGGTTTGTGTGCTTCAGGGACAAGGATTGACTTTATAGACGAGTGTGTTTCTGCAGATAAAGGCTTGAATATGAAACGTCTGCTTGGCCGGCTCTTCTTCAACCTGTAAACGTGTAGAGATGTTCCCTCTTCCTCCTGTGGTGGGTTTACCTGTTCCCCTCCTGCTGCTTCTAACAACATTCTCTTTCTGCAGCGGCCTTCCCCTCGATATCACAGTTGGTACCAAGGTAGGCTCCTACTTTACTATACTGCACTATGTACTATACTATAGACACTATACTATAACTATCTATACTATACACAATATTACAGTTGGTACCATGGTAGGCTCCTACTTTACTATACTGCATTATGTACTATATTTATACTATATACTACTATATAAACCATACTATGTACTATACTATATACACTGTACTATATACTACACTGTGTTATAACAATACTATGCATGATATTACAGTTGGTACCAAGGTAGGCTCCTACTTTACAATACTGCACTATATACTACACTATACACAATATCACAGTTGGTACCAAGGTAGGCTCTTACTTTACTATACTGCACTATACTATACTACATACTATACTATAGACACTATATTATAACTAAGTAACTATACTATACACAATATTACAGTTGGTACCAGGGTAGGCTCCTACTTTATTATACTGCACTATATGCTATACTATGTTCTATACTATATGCACTATACTATATACTACACTATATTATAACTTTACTATACACAATATTACAGTTGGTACCATGTTAGGCTCCTACTTTACTATACTGCACTATATACTATATTATACACTATACTATAACTATACTATACACAATATTACAGTTGGTACCAGGGTAGGCTCCTACTTTATTATACTGCACTATATGCTATACTATGTTCTATACTATATACACTATACTATATACTACACTATATTATAACTTTACTATACACAATATTACAGTTGGTACCATGTTAGGCTCCTACTTTACTATACTGCACTATATACTATACTACATACTATACACACTATACTATAACTAACTATACTATACAGGATATTACAGTTGGTATCAAGGTAGGCTCCTACTTTACTATACTGCACTATATACTATACTACATACTATACTATATACACTATACTATAACTAACTATACTATACAGGATATTACATTTGGTATCAAGGTAGGCTGCTACTTTACTATACTGCACTATATACTATACTATATACACTATACTATAACTAACTATACTATACAGGATATTACACTTGGTACCAAGGTAGGCTCCTACTTTACTATACTGCACTATACTATACTACATACTATACTATAGACACTATATTATAACTAACTAACTATACTATACACAATATTACAGTTGGTACCAGGGTAGGCTCCTACTTTATTATACTGCACTATATGCTATACTATGTTCTATACTATATGCACTATACTATACAGTATACTACACTATATTATAACTTTACTATACACAATATTACAGTTGGTACCATGTTAGGCTCCTACTTTACTATACTGCACTATATACTATATTATACACTATACTATAACTATACTATGCACGATATTACAGTTGGTATCAAGGTAGGCTCCTACTTTATTATACTGCACTATATACTATACATACTATACTATATACACTATACTATAACTAACTATACTATACAGGATATTACAGTTGGTACCAAGGTAGGCGCCTACTTTACAATACTGCACTATACTACATACTGTACTATATACACTATACTATAACTATACTATGCATGATATTACAGTTGGTACCAAGGTAGGCTCCTACTTTACTATACTGCACTATATACTATACTATAACTAACTATACTATACATGATATTACAGTCGACTCGGTACCATGGTAGGCTCCTACTTTACTATACTGCACTATAAACTATACTATGTTCGGTAACGTTTTAGATTAGGGACCACATATTCACCATTAACTAGTTGCTAAGATCGTAATATATGTACAACAACTTCCTTACTTATTATCAATAAGCAGTGATTAGGAGGTTATTGAGGGAAAACTCTAATATTAAAGTTAATGGCTTTAGAATATGGTCATGCAGAATAATGCATTAATAAGTGCTTTATAATGACTAATAAAGAGCCAATATGAGTGCTTATAAGCAACTAGTTCATGGTGAATATGTGGTCCCTAATCTAAAGTGTTACTCTATGTTCTATACTATATACACTATACTATATACTACACTATATTATAACTATACCATACACAATATTACAGTTGGTACCATGGTAGGCTCCTACTTTACTATACTGCACTATGTACTATATATTATACTATATACTACACTATATACTACTATATAAACCATACTATGTACTATAATATATACACTGTACTATATACTACACTGCATGATATTAGAGTTGGTACCAAGGTAGGCTCCTACTTTACTCTGCACTATATACTATACTACATACTATACTATATACACTATACTATAACTAACTATACTATACAGGATATTACAGTTGGTATCAAGGTAGGTTCCTACTTTACTATACTGCACTATATACTATACTACATACTATACTATAGACACTATATTATAACTAACTATACTATACACGATATTACAGTTGGTACCATGGTAGGCTCCTACTTTACTATACTGCACCATATACTATACTGCATACTATACTATATGCATTATACTATACTAGACATGATATTACAGTCGGTACCAGGGTAGGCTCCTACTTTACTATACTGCACTATATACTATACTGCATACTATACTATGTACATTATACTATAACTAACTATACTATACATGATATTACAGTCGGTACCAGGGTAGGCTCCTACTTTACTATACTGCACTATATACTATACTGTATACTATACTATATACACTATACTATAACTAACTATACTATACATGATATTACAGTTGGTACCAGGGTAGGCTCCTACTTTACTATACTGCACTATATACTATACTGCATACTATACTATATACACTATACTATAACTAACTATACTATACATGATATTACAGTTGGTACCAGGGTAGGCTCCTACTTTACTATACTGAACTATATACTATACTATATACTACACTACACACTATCACAGTTAGTACCAAGGTAGGCTCCTACTTTACTATTCTGCACTATATACTATATTATATATACTAAACTATACTATAACTATACTATACACGATATTACAGTTGGTACCAAGGTGGGCTCCTACTTTATTATACTTCACTATATATTATCTTATACACTATACTATATACTACAATTTACACCCCTTTCACCAGCACAACCAGGATGGAAAAAAATGAAAGTTAATATTAAATGTTGTATGTTATGTTATGTGGTGTAAACATGAACATTAAATGGGTAGTGTGAATACACAGAGAGATTTAGAGAACTTGTAGTATTTTGATTTCATTTAATTTTATTAAGGTGACATCGAGATTCAACAAACTGTATTGTGGTGGGATTATTTGACACATGTTCATAACCAATATTAGAACAACAAAAAGGACTCAACATTTTTTGAAAATGTACCCCCTGGAATCCTTGACTTGAAGGACTAGGGGTAGGGGTACTTGAAGTAGTGGTTCTAGTTATGTTCTGGGTAGTCTATGTAGTTAGTGGTTCTGGTTAGGTTCTGGGTAGTCTATGTAGTTAGTGGTTCTGGTTAGGTTCTGGGTAGTCTATGTAGTTAGTGGTTCTGGTTATGTTCTGGGTAGTCTATGTAGTTAGTGGTTCTGGTTAGGTTCTGGATAGTCTATGTAGTTAGTGGTTTTGGTTATGTTCTGGGTAGTCAAGGTTGGGTTAGTGGGTCTGGTTAGGTTCTGGGTAGTCGAAGTAGTTAGTGGTTCTGGTTAGGTCCTGGTTAGCAGTGTTTATGTTCTGGTTGTTTGAACAGAGATTTGTGATTCCAGTTTGTAGAATGCTAATGCTAATGCCCAGTGCTACACAAGGCTGTCCCTGCTCCCTCTGCTTGTGGCTGTTGCTAAGGAACAGCTAATAATGGGCTGGCTTTGAGGAATGCTCATAAAGACATTCCTGCCCTGCAGGGCCTCCACTGCTGTGCTGGGTCCTGGTGCCCGCCGCTTCCCTACATGCCGGGCATTCTGGGAAACAGAGTTCCAGTGGTGTGTACAACAGGGTGATGTAGAACATTACAGCATTTCAGAATAACAATTAGCAAACATAACGTAAAGAACAAGACTGTGTGTTGTGTCTATCTAGCTATCTAGCTATCTATCTGTCTATCTGTCTATCTCTATCTATCTATCTATATGTCACTAGCTATCTATATATCTATCTATACTAATGACTATGCAGGACTATAATTGTAATCTGGGCGTTGTAGTCCTGAATTGCAGTCCATAGTTCACATCTATAGCTCATGTTTCCCTGTCCATTAATGCTGAATGGGCTCTGATAGGGGGGTTTGTTGCTATGGCGACCAGGATGAGTGATGAATGTCTTCCTGGTTGAGGTCACTGTTTACCCCCAGCTGAGGGTATCAGGTTACAGTGTAGAGCGAGTTAGATCACTTTAGTGTGTGTGTGTGTGTGTGTGTGTGTGTGTGTGTGTGTGTGTGTGTGTGTGTGTGTGTGTGTGTGTGTGTGTGTGTGTGTGTGTGTGTGTGTGTGTGTGTGTGTGTGTGTGTGTGTGTGTAAAATAGAACATTGTAGTGTGCTAAAGGGAACAATGTAGCATGCTAAAGGGAATATTGTAGCGTGCTAAAGGGAATATTGTAGCGTGCTAAAGGGAATATTGTAGCGTGCTAAAGGGAACATTGTAGCATGCAAAAGGGAACATGTAGCGTGACAAGCTGAAAACCACCAGTAAACTGTTGCACGTTAAAGGTTAACTTAACATTCATCTAGCTAGTAGGAAGAAGGAGCCGCGGTAATGGGAGCTCCGCTTTTATAATTGATGTGTAAATTGGTAAGGTGAGCCCAGGTGTTCTCCGCCAGGAAGAAAGACAATCACCTCTTTGTTTGTCCTGCTGGACGTCTGTTTACCTGGATGCCCCAGCTAGCCTTACCGCCCTCCACTAGCCCCTCCTCCCACCCAAGCTAGCCTTACTGTCCCTCAGCTAGCCCCCCTCCCCCCCAGCTAGACATATTGTCCCCCAGCTAGCCTTATGGCGTTTTTCCATTGGCACATCATCAGTCAAACCATGCTGTGCTGATTTGCGTTTCCATTACCAGTTTAAATGCGGTGAGTTGTGCCAAGTCATGCCCGAGATGGACCATCTCTGGAGTTGGGTGAAAGCGTGCCCGACCGCCTTCAAGCGGGTTGTGGTGACGTCCGATGGGTACGGAACGCGGATTGGACCGGACGACTTAAGTCGAGCGCTTCATCAGTTAAAGACACACCTTCGAGCGGGAGGCCCTGTCATGGAGATGCAAACCCCTGCCGTGCTGGTCTGAGGCACTGAGTCAAACCGGGTCAAACCAAGCCAGCACGTGTATGGAAAAACACCATTATGGTCCCCCGCCCTCCAGCTAGCCATGCCCCCCCAGCTAGCCATGCCCTCCCTCCCCCAGCTAGCCATGCCCCCTGCCAGCTAGCCATGCCCCTACCCCCAGCTAGCCATGCCCCTACCCCCAGCTAGCCATGCCCCTCTTAACTGAGGAACCAGGCTCTACAGACCTGACTGTAGAAAAACTTCATGTTGTTACAGTTAGTAGTAACTGAGGAACCAGGCTCTACAGACCTGACTGTAGAAAAACTTCATGTTGTTACAGTTAGTAGTAACTGAGGAACCAGGCTCTACAGACCTGACTGTAGAAGAACACATCTACATGTTACAGTTAGTAGTAACTGAGGAACCAGGCTCTACAGGCCTGACTGTAGAAGAACACATCTACATGTTACAGCTAGTAGTAACTGAGGCACCAGGCTATACAGACCTGACTGTAGAAGAACACATATACATGTTGTTACAGTTAGTAGTAACTGAGGAACCAGGCTCTACAGACCTGGCTGTAGAAGAACACATCTACATGTTACAGCTAGTAGTAACTGAGGAACCAGGCCTTACAGACCTGACTGTAGAAGAACACATCTACATGTTACAGCTAGTAGTAACTGAGGAACCAGGCTCTACAGCTAGTAGTAATTGTACAGTTTGAACACGTCTGGTGCTGTGTTTTCCAGAGAGGATCTGAAGAGCTTTTCTCCTGCGTTCCTACAGCTCCTTTTATCATGAGCTCTCCAGGTGAGACTTAAACACCTCCTTCTGTCACCTCCCCCTCATCACCTGACCTCCCCTACACCCTTCCCTCCTCCTATCACCTCCTCCCATCTCCTTGTGTTTATTTATTACATCTGTCCTGTCGCTCGTAGCCAATGGCAACGACAGCAAGAAGTTCAAAGGCGACATCAGAAGCCCTGTGAGCCTGTCTCGAGTCATCCATGTCCGCAAGCTCCCCAGTGACATCACAGAGCCTGAGGTCATCTCTCTGGGCCTTCCCTTCGGACACGTAACCAACCTGCTGATGCTCAAAGCTAAGAACCAGGTCCGCTGGAACTACTCAATACTACACTAACTAATACGTAATACACAAACTACTGCACTAATAACTACTACACTACTTAATACTAAACTAACTAATAATTACTCCACTACTAACTACTACTACTACACTAATTAATAACTACTACACTACTAACTACTACACTAATAACGACTACACTAACTAACTACTACAATACTAACTACTAATAAATACTACACTACCAACTATAACTACTACACTACTAACTACTAATTCATAAATACTACACTACCAACTATAACTACTACACTTATAACTACTACGCTACTAACTAAATACTACTATACTAATAACTACTACACTACTAACTAATAACTACTACACAAATAACGAATAACTACTAAATACTAACTAATAAAAAATACACTACTACACTAACTAATAATTACTACACTAACTAATAAAAAATACACTACTTACTAATAACTACTACACAAATAACGAATAACTACTAAATACTACCTAATAAAAAATACACTACTACACTAACTAATAATTACTACACTAACTAATAAAAAATACACAACTTACTAATAACTACTACACTGACTACTACACTAACTAATAACTACTACACTAACTAATGGCTACTAACTACTACAGTAACCACAAGTACAGCCAGTAACTGATGGTGTGTGCAGGCCTTCATAGAGATGAACTCTGAGGATACAGCCCAGACCATGGTCAACTACTACTCCTCCGTCACGCCCGTCCTGCGTAACCATCCTGTCTTCATCCAGTTCTCCAACCACAAGGAACTGAAGACAGACAACTCCCCGAACCAAGTGGTATTCCCTGTCTGTCTTACTCTTTCTGTCTCTCCGTCTGTCTTACGGTCTATCTTACTCTTTCTGTCTCTCCGTCTGTCTTACGGTCTGTCTTACTCTTTTTGTCTCTCCGTCTGTCTTACGATCTGTCTTACTCTTTCTGTCTCTGTCTGTCTTACTGTCTCTTACTCTATCTGTCTCTCCGTCTGTCTTACGGTCTGTCTTACTCTTTCTGTCTCTCCATTTGTCTGACTGTGTGTCTTACTCTTTGTCTCTCCGTCTGTCTCTCCGTCTTTCGCTCTGTGTGTCTCATGAAAGGATATATACAGTAGGTCAATGTCATCTTATTAACCATAACTCCGTCCCCCAGAGGGCCCAGGCTGCCCTCCAGGCAGTCAGCGCCTCCCAGGGGGTTGTGCCCATGGCTGGGGTGGAGGTCCCAGGGTTGGGTCCCAGCCCGGTGCTGAGGGTGGTGGTGGAGAACCCCTTCTACCCGGTCACACTGGATGTCCTGCACCAGGTAACCCCCTCTGAGCCCAGACCAGCAGTATGTTCAGCTGACATCTCAGCTGTGTTTGACATCTCAACAGTCCGCTCACCCTTGGCTGTCTCTCTCCAGATCTTCAGTAAGTTTGGGACTGTGCTGCGGATCATCACCTTCACCAAGAACAACCAGTTCCAGGCTCTTCTCCAGTATCCTGACGGCATGACCGCTCAGCATGCTAAACTGGTGAGCACTCTGCTGGCCCCGCTATTCATCCACACCTGGCCTGCCCCTACCGGCCCCGCTATTCACCCACACCTGGCCTGCCCCTGCTGGTCCCCGCTATTCACCCATACCTGGCCTGCCCCTGCTGGCCCCCGCTATTCACCCACACATGGCCTGCCCCTGCTGACCCCGCTATTTACCCACACATGGCCTCCACTCTCTACCTGTACATATTTATGCTTGAGTCAACGTTGAGTTCTGTTCCTGCACTAGTGCACGTGATGGACACTAGTGCACATGATGGACACTAGTGCATGTAATGGACACTAGTGCACATGATGGACAATAGTGCACGTGATGGAAACTAAAACCCAGATTACATTTCTGCGGTTAGGTTACGGTTATCTTCTGTGTCTGATCAAACCATCATAACGTCTTTCCTGGCTTCACTGAAACATCTGTTCATTAATTTGTCAAAATTACTTTGTTATGCCGATTCTGCCTCAGAGCATTTAGTGTGAGCGCCTGCCACCAAGGTCAACAATAGCAATATAACACTTTAGTATTTGTGATAAGACATTTATGTTGTCCACAAACCCCGTACTGATTGACACACAATGATTCCAAAAGACTAAAGTGCTATATTGCTATTGTTTACCTTCGTGCCTCTATAAAATAATTTTTATAAATGATATTGGATGTTTTAATTAAGCCAGGAGAGACGGTGAGCAGCGTTGAATCAGCAAGACCAGTATTGTCCTTTAAGACAGCTGCGGTGTGTTTAATATTGGTGGTCAGGGTGTAGGCATCCCTTCATGACATGGATCTGAGCTCACTGGAAGGCTCTTGGGATAAAAGCGTCTACTAAACGACTCGCTAGTAAATCGTATAAGGTCAGAGGTGCAGTGTTTAGCTGCTAAACTACTGCTGGAACTGGTCCTTCCCAGTCCAAACTGGCATGGTGTTTCTAGACATATTCTTGTGGTTGACTCCTTATGTTTTCTAGTCTCTGGACGGTCAGAACATCTACAACGCCTGCTGCACCCTGAGGATCAGCTTCTCCAAACTCACCAGCCTCAACGTTAAGTACAACAACGATAAGAGCAGGGACTACACCCGCCCGGACCTGCCTTCTGGGGACACACAACCAGGCCTAGACCACTCTGCTATGGCTACATTCAGTAAGACCTCCTCCTCCTCCTTTAACCATCCCCTCCTCCTCCTTCAACCATCACCTCCTCCTTCAACCATCACCTCCTGCGTCAACAATCCTCTCCTCCTCCTTTAACCATCACCTCCTACTCCTTCAATCATTACCTCCTCCTCCTTCAACCATCACCTCCTCTAGGGGTCACAGGTCACCTCCTCTAGGGGTCATAGAGCACCTCCTCTAGGGGTCACAGGTCAGTTCCTCTAGGGCTCACACATGGACATAATATACGTAGACGCCTCATGACGTGCTGGAACGTAATCCAGCGTCGCCGCCATATTGGTTGGGTCTCCTCACTCTAGTCTAGCATCGGAGTCAACGGAGAGCAAGCTATGCCAGTATATTGTGCAGCTTACGGTTGCAATAACCGGCAGTATTGACACCAGATCGCGTGGGATTACCTTTCACAAGTAAGATTGAACAATAATTTAGGTTTTTTTTTTTGCTGACTGAGTAGTGATGGATTTCATGATTCGTTTGCGCGAATCAGTTCGCGTCGTTCAGTTCGCCATAAAGAGTCGTTCGTTCGTTCGTTCAGTCGTGTTTCCGGTAGCGGTGAATCATTCACTGAGTCGTTCAGACTCAGCTCCTCCCTCCGCCCCTCGTTCTCATTCGCGAACGGCGATTGCCAGCCGAGTCGCCTCCTCCCTCGTTCACAACATTCAAACGAATCACGAATGCAGTTAAGTTACCATTCAGAGATCAAGTTAGTTCAACTCCGACAAACCAACTGGGGGAGGTGATGGTGTTAATAAATGTGTGAATAATAGCAAATACAACATTGTGTCTGGTTGAATATGTTAACATATGTATTTAATTTGAGTTCAACAGATTTATTTAATGTATGCATGACATGTCAGGATCAAAATGCCCCATTCCCCCAATTCAAGGTAAAGTTAGACAAACCAAACGCAGCGGGATGCGGGGGGGGGGGGGGGGGGGGGGGCGTAGTAGATTATTGGATGTTTAATATATCAGCAAGATAATAGACTTGATTTAGCAATGATGAGTTTTAAAGTTAATGATGTACAGTTGTGTTTATTCTGGGCATATTTTATTTACTATTGTGAAGATGGCCATTGGCCACCCCCACTCAAGACCAAGATCCACCAAGGTGGGGGTCCCAGCTGGGTCGCGTGCAACGAGACAGATTGACGAGACATTCAAATAGTTTATTAATCTGGCATGACACAGAAAATACAAAGACAGCATGCATTTACCATTTCACTGATATTTAAATACGATTGGCTGGCTCTCGTGAGTCGTGACGTCTCAGTCCTCGAGTCAATCACAGTCAGGGAACGACTCGCGACTCGCGAATCAGCGCCGGGAATCAGCAGCGCGTCAGAGTCTGAGCGATTGTTGACCGGGGGGGGGAAGCGGGGGGGAGCTGCGCGATTGTAGACGGCGGTGGGTGCTGTGCGGTCGGGTCCGCGGCTAGCGGGTCCGTTGCTGGCGGGTCCGCGGCAATCGCGCCGAATTTTTAGATTACTCGCCAGAGTGGCGAGTGGTCTTCATAAATTACTCGACAAATACAAAAATTACTCGCATTTGGCGAGTAAAACAGCCTTATTTCAACCCCTGACTGGGGGCGCACTGGGGACCCATCCATGATGGCGGCCGCGCTGATACGTCAGCTCCAACAGGCAGCTTCAGTCTGTGAGGCGTCTACGTATATTATGTCTATGGGCTCACAGGTCAGCGTGCTCCATCCCAGAATAATAGTTTTGAAGATAATTTTGGTTGATGTGATGTTTTCCTCCAGCTCCTGGTCTCATCTCTGCGTCTCCCTACGGAGGAGCAGCCCATGCCTTCCCCCCCGCCTTCACCATCCAGCAGACAGGTCAGCCTCATCGTCTCTCCTCACCTGTCTCACCTGAACCACCTAGAGGCCGTTAGAGGAACTACATGCTAGTCTCTACAGTGAATCACCTAGAGGCTGTTAGAGGAACTACATGCTAGTCTCTACCCACCTAGAGGCTGTTAGAGGAACTACATGCTAGTCTCTACAGTGAACCACCTAAAGTCAAGTCAATTCAAGTCAATTTTATTGGTATAACCCTTAATCACAGTTACAGTCTCAAGGGCTTCACAGGCCACACATTTTATGACACCCCCTAACCCCAGCCCCTTCCAGGGATGGTTAGGAGTGCAATTGGTGCTATAAGTGAAACGCATAGTATTACAGCAGGCATTTAAAGTACAAAGAATAGGAAATTAATTTTGTCTATGGTGATGAGGTGCTGGCTGGTGAGCAGCTGGTAAGACAAAAGGCCGTTAGAGAAACTACTCTTCCACCTGAGCCTCACAGTCAGTCATGGCTGCTGCTTGGTCTTGCCTCACCTGTCCTGTCTCACCTGTCTCAGGTCTGACAGTTCCAGGTCTTCATGGAGGTCTAGCATCGCTGGCGTTGCCAACAGCAACCGGTCGCCTGGCCTTCTCCACCCTCCCAGCAGGACACGCAGTGCTTCTCATCAGCAACCTGAACCCTGAGGTACCTGTCTGTCTGACTGTCTGTCATTCTACCTGTCTGTCTGAACCCTGATGTACCTGTCTGTCTGTCGCTCTACCTGTCTCATACCTGCAAACTAGTCACCTTTCGGCGACATTCGCCGTTTTCAACTCAAAATAGGTAATTTACGTGAATCGTGTAGATCCGAAGAGTTTTCTTTAAGGGGTGGGGGTGGGGTGGGGGGCGACGACTGACCGACCAATCAACCAACCATAGACTGTATAATAACCGACTGTATAATGAGCGAGAAACAAGTTTGCTATCTCTTCACAATAAAAAAAACCTTTGGCCAAATGACTCCACGTTCCATGTTACACGACCACCAATCGTAATCAAGATAAACCACAGCGCTAGGGTGGCCATTCGTCGACGAATGGCCTTTCAATGCTCTGTCCGGCGTCCGGCGCAGCATCAAGCCGGACGCGTATTCGCCGGTCATAGGTCCGTGGTGTGTTACGATCGGGCACGCACCCCCCCCCCCCCACCGCGTCGCCCGTTAACTGACCAGTTTATGGGTTAATAAATGTGCCATTTTTACCATAAGAAAATGTTGTCTTTTCCCTTTATTTTCTTCTGGAAGTACACCAGAATGCTTAATTTACATGTTAAAATAGCAAAATTTGCCTGGGGGGGGATGCCACCAGACCCCCCTACAACGGTTTAGTTTGTCACCTTTTTCAACCCTTATGAGTTTGCAGGTATGCTGTCTGTCTGAACCCTGAGGTACCTGTCTGTCTGACTGTCTGTTGCTCTACCTGTCTGTCTGAACCCAGAGGTACCTGTCTGTGTCTCTACTTGTCTGTCTAAACCCCTCTGTCTCTACCTGACCTATCTGTCTCCCTCTCTCTACCTGACCTGTCTTACTACCTGTCTGTCGCTCTGTCTGTCTACCTGACCTGTCTGTCTACCTGTCTCTACCTAACCGGTCTGTCTGTCTGTTTGTCTACCTACCCGTCTCTCTACCTGACCTGTCTGTCTATCTGACCTGTCTCTCTACCTGACCTATCTGTCTGTCTATATGTCTATCTACCTGTCTGTCTGTTCTTATGTCTGCCGACCTGTCTGTCTACCTGTCTGTCTGTACCACACCAGATCAACTCCTCGTTATGTCCATGAATCCTCTCAAGTGATTAATCTTCTCCCCCACCCCCCCCCTCCACTTCTGTTTTTTGCTGTTGCCGTGGAAACCTGTGGGCTGTGGATGTGTTGGCCTTGCTGTCCTGTCTGCTCTCTGCTGCCCCCTACAGAGAGTCACGCCACACTGCCTCTTTATTCTCTTCGGTACGTTTCACACCATGCACTGCTCCCGCTTGTACTCACCTGTTATTAAACATTCAACTGCTAGTCCTGTTCTGATTGGCCGGGGGTGAGGCTGGCTCCTGTGTTCTGATTGGCCAGGGTGAAGCTGGCTCCTGTGTTCTGATTGGTCGGGGTGAGGCTGGCTCTTGTGTTCTGATTGGATGCTGGGTTCCTCTATCCTGCATGCCACAGCCAGCTGCTCCCATAATTCATAGCTCCTAAGGGGTCCAATCTGGCCATTTTAAATTCCTGTGACTCTTCTCTCATCAAGTCAAGTTAAATAGTATTATTATTATTATTATTATTATTATTATTATTATTATTATTATTATTATTATTATTATTATTATTATTATCATTATTATTATACTGGAACTACCTACACGTCATGTCTGTGTGTTTGTGTAGGGGTCTATGGGGATGTCATGAGAGTGAAGATTCTGTTCAACAAGAAGGAGAATGCTCTGGTCCAGATGGCAGATGGGACCCAGGCCCAGCTTGGTAGTTGTTGTTGTTGTTGTTGTTGTTGTTGTTGTTAATAGGGGTACAATGTGTAGAATTAACATTTAAATTTAGGGCATTTAGCAGACGCTTTTGTCCAAAGTGACTAAGAAAAAGGAATACGAATAAGTACATTTGTTAGGAGAAAGTAAACAGCTATCAGTAGAGTAAGGATTTCACAAGAACAAGTTTCAAGCACACCTAATTGCTAAGTTAACCGATTGCTAGCATACAAAAGAGATAAGTGCAAAAATACTAAGCGCAGAATATCAAAGTAAGAGCCAGGACATACAAACATAGAATAATTGCAGTTTTTGTTTTATTTTATTTTTTTATTATTAGCGGATGGGGGAGGGATGCCAAGAGATGCCATTAAGTGGCATTTCTTGGCAGAAATGAAATATAATATTCATAAGTATGTTTTAATTAGTGTATAATCCCATGAAAATAATAATCGTGTTTTCGTTCGCTTAGAATGAGCCGTTTATATCTACATGGGGAGCGGGTCGCGTTATATGGAGGCCACCATGTTGCACCGCCATGTTTCTACAGTAGCCCAGAACGGACAAACGTCTCTAGAGAAATAAAGCCTTCGCCGTTGCATATTGTTGTTTAGACTAAAATGTAGTAGCTGGCCCGGGAGGTGGAGTTCCCCCACGTTCAATACGTTTTACAATAATGTCCACCCGCCAGGGACGTCCCGACATCAAAACTGAAAATTACATTTATAGCAGCATAGCACTACTGTGGTAGTGTATTAAGATCATTTTAATAGCAGTTTATCTGGTTTTAAGTTAAAGATATTGGATATTCAACAGATATTCACGCTCTGAATTAGTGATGTGACATGGTGAACTAAAGATGTGATCACCGGTATGAGTCCCGCGTGTCTAGCGGTGTCTACCTGCCCAGGAGACGGGGCTTCCAAGCATAACCGTCGGGCAGCAGTACTCCTCTCTATAGAGCCATCGTTTCGTCAATATTTCTACACAATAGACAAATTACAAATTACCCTGCTCTAAACAATAGCCTAACTAAAGTGCAATTAAATGTCTCACGTTGCAATATGTTCCGAATGGATATAACATTAAAATGGCTGTTTAGAAGTGTATCCCGGTAGCTCTACAACAGTACGTTGTTAGAAAGATTTTGGATATTCAACCGATATTCACGCTCTGAATTACAGTGATCTGACGCGGGGAAGTAAAGACACGATCACAGCTATGAGTGATTGTGTAATTAAACCGATATGTCTCACGTTACAAACTGTTCTGAATGGATATAACATTAAAATGGCTGTTTAGAAGTGTATCCCGCTAGCTCTACAACAGGAAAAAGCAGGTAAAAAACTGCGTGGCCAGTGGAGCTCCATTGTGAATGTAACAAACATACTGTATACAGGTGACTTTCCATATGTGTACATTGGTGGAAACTATCACAGACAAAACGAGTACACTAGTACTTGTTGAGATTTGGACCTTGTATTAAATGACAGTTGTCTGGTATTTATTGCACACCTAGTACCTACTGGCACCTTACAGGCCACCATAGCTTCTCCTACGTCGTTGGAAAGGGAGAGGTGAGGGGGGTATTCAGTTTGTTGTAATCTTCAACCTCACTGCTAGATGCCACTACATTTTACACATTGTACCTTTAATAGTGTTAATATTATTAATAATCATATTATTAATATGAACACTATCATCATAATTATTAATATGATTCTATTATGTGTTAGCTATGAGCCACCTGAATGGCCAGCGGCTGTATGGGAAGGCCGTGCGCATCACGCTGTCCAAGCACAGCAGTGTGCAGCTCCCTAGGGAGGGCCACGAGGACCAGGGCCTCACCAAGGACTACAGCAGCTCCCCACTGCACCGCTTCAAGAAGCCTGGCTCCAAGAACTACTCCAACATCTTTCCCCCCTCCTCCACCCTGCACCTGTCCAACATCCCGTAAGCATCTAGAACACCTGTCACAGCTAGCCCCGCCCCCCCTGGCTATCAACACCTGGGGCCTCATGTACGAAGGTTGCGTACGCACAAAAACGTGGCGTACGCAAAAAAAATGGCGTTCCACGCTCACGTTCAGATGTATGAAACGTGAAATGACCGTGGAAATGTGCGGTGCTTCACGTCAACTTCATGGCTGGCGTACGCACGTTTCTACAGCTATTGTTCCTTTGGCGACACTTATAGGTGACGCTGGGAAACTGTTAATAATGTCAAAAACAATTAGTCATCAGTGATGTGCACGTCAGAGACACACTTATGAACAATTAACACACCCACCGTGTTTGCAATTATACGGGTGGATATAAAAGCATGTGCAATGTGATGAAGAAAATGGTATTACCGATGGCAGCATTAGCGTTGTTAGAGGACCTTGCAAATGGTGCAATCCGACGTGAGCGAGTATTTAGGGAACGCAAGGATTTACTTGCAAACGATGACAATTGGCTCATCAGCCGATTTCGAATGTGCGACAAAGTATGCGGGAGTTATAAGCGTTACGGAATTTGCTCAAAAACAGCGCCACCTAGTGGTCTTCCAAGTGTGCGGCATGAAAGTGACGCATAGTAAGCGGTGGGCAGAAACCCTCCGCTTCACCTCCACGTTCAGATCCGACCACTTATTTTTCACCTGTGTGTGTGTGCGCTGCTCGGACCCCACGGCATGTACCGCCTCACACACACGCTCCCACTCATCTCCTTCCTCTTCATATTGATCCCTGCTGACGCGACCAGAGAGAATCTCCCTCTGCGGCTCCACGTCATTCACCACAATCTCCAACTCCGACTCTGTGAAATGTCTTTTCTTTCCTTTGTTCATGCTTGTGTTACACCCATAGAGTGCAAGCTGACTCGAGGGTTGGCATATTTTAGAAAAGATAATTCTGAAAGAATCAATTAAACAAAAAGACAAGTGAGTCGGCTGGTCTTCAGTGCTTTACTGGCCCCGGTTAACTGCCGACTGAAGAACGCAGCGCAGCCCACAGTTTATATAGCCACAGGTGGTCTCGTGCCTTTTAATAATAATAATAATAATAATAATAATAATGCTTAAAATTGAATGGGGGGTGTCTGTAAAAATGCCAAATAAAGACCATACATATAAAGTAACACATTTAAGTAAGTGGCAATAATATATAAATATTCTCTGTGCCACACTTGCTTGTTTTATCTGATCGGATAGAGGTGAATCTCAGGTCCAGGGCCTATTTACATAGATTTGCATATTTAAATGGGGGCGTGGACAGGGAGGAGTTTGCCACATCTGCACGTGCGCTCAGTTCCACGTTGATCGGGATGTACAAAAGAAACGTGCTTGGATCCATGCGTACGCACACTTTGATACATTTGAATTTATTTGTGCGTACGACAGTTTCTGGGTTTTGGCGTGCGCCAAGTTTCAGTAGGAAATCCACGCAAGTCTTCGTACATGAGGCCCCTGTTCTACAGCTAGCCCGCCCTTTAGCTATTAACACACCTGTCAAAGCTAGCCCCGCCTCCTTGGCTATTAACACCTGTTCCACAGCTGGCCCGCCCTTTATCTATTAACACACCTGTCACAGCTAGCCCCACTCCTTTAGGTATTAACACACCTGTCACAGCTAGCCCGCCCTTTTGCTGTTAACACACCTGTCAAAGCTAGCCCCGCCCCCTTGGCTATTAAGACCTTTTCCACAGCTGGCCCGCCCTTTAGCTATTAACACACCTGTCACAGCTAGTCCGCCCTTTATCTATTAACACACTTGTCACAGCTAGCCCCGCTCCCTTAGCTATTAACACCCTTGTCACAGCTAGCCCCGCCCCCTTAGCTATTAACACACCTGTCACAGCTAGCCCCGCCCCCTTAGCTATTAACACACCTGTCACAGCTAGCCCTGCCCCCTTAGCTATTAACACCTGTCCCCATTAGTAGTTTTACCAGAAACAACCCGGTCTGCTAATCTCTCTCTCTCTCTCTCTCTCTCTCTCTCTCTCAGACCCTCTGTAGTGGAGGACGATCTGAAGATGCTCTTCTCCAGCTCTGGATCCATGGTGAAGGCCTTCAAGTTCTTCCAGTGAGTTTGGATGAACTAGATATTTATATTAATAGCGTACTATACAGTCCCTGACAAAAGTCTTGTCACTTATCCATTTTGTAGAAACAACAGCTTATAACCTGACTTTTAATTAATCCATTGGTTTTAGAAATGGCTCATATGAAAGCTAAAACCCTCCCAAATTATGTTTAATATACTAAAATAAAGTTGCTTCACTGAAGAAAGATTGATCATTTAATGAACACAGAAAGGTCAGATTTTGGCAAGACAAAAGTTTTGTCGCCTACAGAGAGTAATGTGAAAATTGAACAAATAATTTACTTCAAATACAAAAATATGTTGCATAACATCAGTGAATTAAGTAGTGGTGCTGTGAGATCAATATTTAATATCTTGTATGACTTCCATGAGCTTGAAGGACTGCATCTCCATGCAATTCGACTCCATGCGGTTCGACAATGAGGAATAGCAAAGAAAGCAGTTTTACATGCCTCCCAGAGTTCATCAAGATTCTTTGGTTTCGTCTTCCATGCTCCCTCTTTCATTCTACCCCAGACATGCTCAATGATGTTCATGTCTGGTGACTGGGCTGGCCAGTCCTGGAGCACCTTGATCTTCTTCGCCTTCGTAGAGATGGAAGTATGCGATGGAGCACCATCCTGCTGCAAAATTTGACCCCTTTTATGGTGGGGAATGTAAGAGGTAGCTAATACTTCTTGATATTTTAGGCTATTGATATTGCCTTCCACCCTGCAAATCTCTCGCACACCCCTATACTGGATGTAACCCCAGACCATGATTTTTCCGCCACCAAACATAACCGTTTTCTGGGTGAATCTTGGATCCATGCGGGCTCCAGTAGGTCTCCTGCAATATTTGCGGCAGCTGTAATGTGTACTTCCATCTCTACATCAATGTTCCTCAAGGCGAAGTCCTGGAGCACCTTGATCTTTCATGGTGCTTCAGGACTGGCCAGCCCAGTCACCAGACATGAACATCATTGAGCATGTCTGGGGTAGAATGAAAGAGGGAGCATGGAAAACGAAACCAAAGAAGAATCTCGATGAACTCTGGGAGGCATGTAAGACTGCTTTCTTTGCTATTCCTGATGACTTCATCAATAAATTGTATGAATCATTGTCGAACCGCATGGAGTCGAACTGCATGGAGATGCAGTCCTTCAAGCTCATGGAAGTCATACAAGATATTAAATATGGATCTCACAGCACCACTACTTAATTCACTGATGTTATGCAACATATTTTTGTATTTGAAGTAAATTATTTGTTCAATTTTCACATTAATCTCTGTAGGCGACAAAACTTTTGTCTTGCCAAAATCTGTCCTTTCTGTGTTCATTAAATGATCAATCTTTCTTCAGTGAAGCAAATTCATTTTAGTATATTAAACATAATTTGGGAGGGTTTTAGCTTTCATATGAGCCATTTCTAAAACCAATGGATTAATTAAAAGTCACGTTATAAGCTGTTGTTTCTACAAAATGGATAAGTGACAAGACTTTTGTCAAGGACTGTATATAGACTAATATTTATGTGTACTATATATATTAGATTTATATGACTAAATAGATATTTATATAGATGAAACATTGTACTATATATACACTAATATTAGATTCATATTACTAAATTAGGGCTGCCCCCGACTAAATATTTTCTTAGTCGACTCTTAATCGTCGACTAATCGTCGCACTTTTAACATATTTGTTTGGGGGGCATCAGAAAATGGTTTGACTTCCAGGTTGAGGGAGACTGTTATAAAAGAAACACTGTTAACATTGTGCTACTTTACAGATAATACAAAACCGTAATAATGAGCCTTAAAAATATACAATTTTTAAAGCACACGCACGAAGCGGGCCGCCTATTAACGGCATGGACAAAGTGGGTTTTGAATGTTGTCGGAACAACCAGAATGGACACATTGAACATGTTGTTAATTTTATTTATACACCATATAACTGCACACATCATATCCGTTTGAAGACCAAATACATTGTTGTAGAAGAAGACAAAATCAAAACCATACAGTCTATTCCTTGCCGTGTTTCAGGCAAACTATATCGACCAAGATGTTTGACGTTCTCTAGTATATCGAATTGAATAATTTTGAATAATATAATAATATACAAAATGCATGGCGGGAGGCAGCAATGCACTCATTCAACAAAGAAGAAGAGATAATCAAAGCAAATCGACCAGGATGTTTGATGTTGTATTCGTTTGCGTCGCTTGTTGCATTTATTTTTATTTATTTAAAAATATATTTGTAGTCTTACTTTTTGCGCGACTAAGCGACTACTGAAAACTAGGTCGACTAAACCTCTTCTGATCGACTAATCGACTAGTCGACTATTAGGGGGCAGCCCTATACTAAATAGATATTTATATTGATTAAACAATGTACTACACAGTAATATTTGTATAGAGTCATATTACTAAATATATATTTATATTAGTGATGGGCCGTTATCGGCGTTACCGCGCTGCGATAATGCGAAACTTTTATCGGCGATAATATTTTTATCGGCGATATTATCGCGAACCGAAATCCTCCGCTAGCCCCCCCCCCCCCACCCCCCCCCCCCACCCCCGCTCAACAATCGGGCAACTAAAGGCTCCGGTAGCACCCGCTGTTCAAGAAAAAACTCCGGTAGCACCCCCCCCCCCCCCCCCCCCCCGCTCAACAATCTAAAAAAAACTCACTTTTAGTCATTATTTGGGTAATATAAGTCATTATTTATGCAGCAAATACATATTATGGACACCTTCGACATCATTCAAAGGAGCCACCTTAATCTAGATTAACCTAGATTCATTTCAAGATTACCATTAGATTAATCTAGATTAAAGATTTTAATCTATGCCCATCTCTAATTTATATAGATTAAACAGTGTACTATATATACAGTAATATTTATATAGATTCATATTACTAAATAGATATTTAGTATTTAGTTTAGTATTTAGTTTGAGTTTGCCGGACCTGAAGTTCTCTCTGGGAGAGGACCTGAGGGAAGCAGACCTCTAACTGTGCGTTCACACCAGAAGCGTCTCGCGCTGCAAAGACGCTTTGGACGCTCAAAAAGATTCGCTGCGAATATTTTTGTTCGCTTTTGACGCTCAAGACGCTCAATGATGTACAATGAAATTATGCAGACGCATTTAAAGGAGCCGTATGCTTTTAGACAGCCATATCAAAGAGTGAACTCCATACACTTTGGCCATATATTGCAGAGACGGTTTTGCTTGTTGGATAAACGATAGTCGCACATCCCTCGTAACTACGCCGTGAAGGTGAACCCTCCCGGACTCCGCTATTAACATGAACCGCTCCGCCGGAGGAGCCGCACATCCACACGCACCGGACACCACAATACAAACACACATGTTTTACATTTGATTGCTTTTAAATAAAGTTGTGTGCAGTTATACGGTAAATACGATTAAGTGTTCAATGTCTCCTACCTGGTCCAGAACCGCTTGGTCCATGCCGTTAATAGGCGGCCCGCTTCGTGCGTGTGCTTGTAAACATGATATTTAAGCTGATTATTACGGTATTGTCTCTGAAATAAAAAAGGCTTGGATCGTACAACACCGAGTGCCCCGCCACAGCCGCGATTATCTTTTCCGTCGACATTTTACAGTAGGAACCAACAAAGTACAGTAGGAACCAAAGTGCCGGTGTTCCCCGGGACCCACCCAAGCGGAGAGCGTCTACATTCAGATTGGCTGTCAGTTTTTGCCGCTGAAACGCGTCATACTCATTTGCATAAAGTTAAACTGTCTTCAACTTTTTTTTGACGCTCTGGACGCTCAACTTTTGACGCTCTTGCCCATAGAAAGTGAATGACTTCCGGCGATTTGGACGCTCAAGACGCTTCTGGTGTGAACGCACAGTAACAGTGTTCCTTCTGGTCCTCAGGAAGGACCACAAGATGGCCCTGATCCAGATGGGATCGGTGGACGAGGCCATCGAATCGCTCATCGAGTTCCACAACCATGACCTGGGAGAGAACCACCACCTCAGGGTGTCCTTCTCCAAGTCCTCCATCTGAGGAGACCCCCCTGGATCAGAGACCCCCCCCCCCTGGACCTGCCACCTGAGGACACCCTCCTGCCCTTTTTACTCAACTTACTCTCCTTTTGAAAACCTCACCCCTTCAGAAGGAGCCAGGGGGGGGGAATGTTGGGTCTAGGGGTCCAGGGACTGCTGGGTATGGGGGTCCAGGGACTGCTGGTCCGGGGGTCCAGGGACTGCTGGTCTGGACTGTAGAACTCTTTAGCATGTAGGAGCAGGTGGTGTGGGAGGTGTCTCGTGTCGACTCTAACCTTCTTTAGTCTTATCTTATCATTGTTTTCTTCTTTTTTCTAATTCTTGTGTGTCCATGTATGCAATCATTATTTAAATCAGAAATTGTAGCTGACTGTTTATTTTAAATCATTCCTGAACGCGACTAGAGGGGCGGGACCTGGCTCCTGGTTGGCTGTAAATCCTTGTAGCAGTGCCTCTCTCTGATTGGTCTATTTATATGTTTGATTCACGACAGCTGAAACCAAAAAGGCCTTGTGGACTTTCCTGCTTCAGGGACAGACTGGTCCCAGCTGGGGGGTGGTGGTGGGGTGGGGGGGTGCCCCCCCCCTCCCCCCTCCCAGGCCTGTAGGGGTGGGGCCCCAGGCCTGTAGGGGTGGGGCCTTTAAGGGGTAGTCCCCCAGGCCTGTTGGGGTGGGGCCTGTAGGGGTGGTCCCCCAGGCCTGTAGGAGTGGGGACTGTAGGGGTGGTCCAGGTTTCTCCAGGGAAGAACATGGACCTGGTCTCTGATGAACCCAGCGTGCCTTTAAACCACGCCCACATTCTGACTCAGCACCAACACATGGATTCTTCCTGTTATCAGGAAGCTGAGCTAATAGCCAATCACAGCCCACTACCCCAGCTTCCGTCTGTCTCATACTGTACTTGTGTGTGTGTGTGTGTGTGTGTGTGTGTGTGAGAGAGTGAGTGAGGGGGGGGGGGGTGGTATTGGTTGACTGTATATAATAATTGTTTTTATACTATAGTAGTTCATTAGAATAAATATTCGTTTTGTATCCAATGGAAACGTCTATTTTGATTAAAATATGGGACCACTTCTGAGCCTGTAGCCTTGTGTCAGAAAACAGGAAATAAAAAACTTCCTGTGAGTCTGCTTTTCACTTCTTATGACGAACAATATATTCAACAGACAGACCAAAAAAGGAGCCCAATAGTAGCTTATAACGTATTTTAAATATTTAAACTTAAACTTGCTTGGGTTAATTTAATTTAATCCCAAACAACTTTTACAATTTAGCTAAAAGTAATTATATCTTCTGATCTCAAACTGAATCATTTGTAATACGCCATACACCTAGCCTAGAAATCTAGACACCCCCTAGCGGCAGCAAATTTCACCCCTAGCGGCAGCAAATTTATTTGGCAACTAGGTAGGTCTAGCCAGAGCTATAGAGAAAACAGAGTTACGACACGCTTTGATGTCGCCGCTAGGGCTGTCACGTGTTTACTCTATAGAGCGTAACAGTGACCGCCCCTTTTTAACAGCTCCGGTGCCGGAAGTAAATTTCCCATGCATTTATCTCGTCCACTTTTCGTATAATCCTTATAAAAAGAGTATTAAGACTTGAACCAAGCCAATCGTTCGTTATGGTAGTCGTGACCATATTATGTTTGATTCGGGATGAGTAGTTCCTCACTCGGTCAACAAAATAAAGTACCTTTGGCTTTTCTTCCGTTTTCCAAATTCTTTTTATGCCCGAATCAAACATAATATGGTCACGACTACCATAACGAACGATCGGCTTGGTTAAAGGCTTAATACTCTTTTTATAAGGATTCTACGAAAAGTGGACGAGATAAATGAATGGGAAATTTACTTCCGGCACCGGAGCTGTTAAAAAGGGGCGGTCACTGTTACGCTCTATAGCTCTGGGCCTAGCACGGCTCCGTCGGCTTTTTGGTGCTGGAAAAACAAAGTATGTCTGACCAATCACAGCGTGAGGGGCGGAGTCGAAAGCCGGGCTACCATGACGACAGAGTTGCGACGGTTCCGTGTTAGAGGTAAACAATGGCTGCTGCTGCTGGCGAACTGTCTTTCCACTCGGCTTTGGCCGCGACTCTTCAAGACTTGAAGTTAACATTTTATTTGAGAAAAGAACAAAGAACGGCACTGAAGTCTTTCCTCGAAAAGAAATATGTATTCGGAGTTCTGACTACGTCACCTTCTTCGTTGCTCTGATTAGCGCTATCCTATTGCGTGCAGAGGGAACTTGAAAGACAACCGTTTATCCCGCCCACACTGCCAATGGAGCTGCACCTTACATCTTTCTGATGTGGGTCTGGCTTGCCAGGCTACCATACACCATGTATCACACGAGAAATGATGTGCTATGTATAGCATAATAACATTATCCTTATATAGGTCTAGCATTATCCTTATATAGCATTATACTTGTATAGTATGATCTATATAGCATTATCCTTTTATAGCATTCTCCATGTGAAGGCATAGCATTAGGCTATCCTTATCCATATTACATTACAGTATGTATACATTACGGTATTACGATATGATTAAAGACCAACACGGTTCGCATGGTTACGGGAGTTCAAGGGGCTATAGATGATATACAGTATTTAGCCACAAGATATCGCACTAGAGCACCAGCATCTCAAACCACAACAATTGGGAGTGTTCTTTACCTTCTTAACTCATCCCATGCACGGCGCGTACAAACGCGTGGCCGGACTGGACACCAAAACAAAGAAAATAGAAGCTCAGATGACAACACACACAGAGGAAGTGTGCCTTCAGTCTCTGGTCAGGACGCCATTACTCCACTATATCTCTACATAGCCAATAGTTGTTTGCTGATATATTAATGTTCAGGATATCGTCTATAGCCCCTTTAAGGTTTCGGAAATACAATTTTAGAGAATTCAAATCGGATTTGTCACACGATAACTAACAGCATAATTACACACAGTTGTATTATGTATTTATGCTGTTAGTTATTGTAAAAAGACAAATATGTATTATAAAACCCCATGGTTTCGGGGTCAGGGTTCACAAGCTAGGATTCTAAACCCTAACCTTAACCACACTAAACCCTACAGTCTCTAACGTTAGGGTAGAGGTTAGGAGTAAGGATAGGAAGAGTTGAGTTAGGAGTTAAGATAGGAGCTCTTGGTCTCCAGCAGACCAAAGGGTGAACCCTCAGTGGGGTCGAACACAAGCCCACCAGGGGGGTCTGACTGGATGATGAAGCCACAAGGCCAGAAATTAGTGTTTTTTACCCAACAAAACTCCTGACTGGCAACAGGCTCAATGCAAGGCCACTGGTTCTCTCTGGGTTCTCTCTGATGTTCTGCTGAACTCCCTGAAGCTGGAAGATGTTATCCTTGCCTTCCTGACACAGTGCCAACCTCTATTATCCCACTCTGGCACTCTGCTCCCATGGAGCAAGCTATCCTGGCCAGCGATTGTCGATGTAGATGCCGTTGGAGACGCACACACACAGCCTATAGCCATCTTGCGCTAGAGGTGGTGGTGGAGATGCGTTATCATCATCAATGGATGCTTCCTTGTCTTTACCAAACACCTGAGTCAACCATTGCTTTGTGTGCGCCTGTGTAGAATTAAATTTAAATATTAGGATTTAATTAATAATTTGACACTGAAATACAACACAATGTCACAATGAACACAATAAAGTCACAATGTTGAATAATAGAATGACATGATGACATTAAATATGACCTTACATATAAGGTGCATATTGAGGGAGTCTGATCAGTCAGACATGAAATCGAGAACAACTCGACGGCATGCTGTACATGATCCAGTAATCATAATATATTATTAAATAATAAGTAATAATAACAATCATGATATTTTAATAATACATTTTATTTGTATATCATCTCATACAAGGAACTGCAGCAAAGTGCACAATTTAAAAGAAAAACAACAAAATATAGAGCAAAAGATAGAGATAGAGAGTAGAGATGAAGATTACATTACATTGTTATGTAGAGGTTTTGTTATTGAAGAACTAAATCTTCTCAGGTCCCTGGGACAACATGTCCTCTTTGAGGGAACACAGATGTTTTGGTCCACTGTAATGTCTCAGCCCCTGGGACATGTCCTCTCCGAGTGAACACAGATGGCTTGGTCCACTATAATGTCTCAGGTCCCTGGGACAACATGTCCTCTTTGAGTGAACACAGATGGCTTGGTCCACTATAATGTCTCAGGTCCCTGGGACAACATGTCCTCTTTGAGTGAACACAGATGGCTTGGTCCACTATAATGTCTCAGGACTCATCAGGTTGTAGTGTGACATCACGAACAATAGCTTGATCATATCGTATAGACTATGACGTAATTCGCCAGCCTGTTAGGAAGTGAAGATTTGATTACACAACAAGTCACTATCAAGCCACTTATATTTATTATTGGCTTCACCATTGTCTGATCATAAAACTATCCATATTTATATTCCCTTATCGTCTTTCTCCACTACTTCAAAATCCTCATACTGGAAACTTAATAGTACTATTCTTAAACATAGTGTTGTAACTGCTGAAATTGAAAGAATCATTAGGTATTACTGGAACAAAGCTTTAAATGAAAATGTGTATCGTAATAATTGGGAGTTATTAAAACATGAGATTGCTAAATACTTTGCTTAGGAAATACAGTAGCGAAAAGGAGTAGAGCAGATCAAAATTATACAATACTTACATTGTATCTTCAGCTTCCAAGCCAGGAGATGTCCTCACTGAGTCAGACAAGTCTGAGCTTATTGAGCAGCAGCATAGGTTGGATGAGATATATAAGCGATATATTAGACTAGAAACAACACTATACAGCAGTTAAGAATAAACGGGTGATCACTGATGATCAAAAGAAAATAGGAAACTACTGTGCCTAGTTTTACAGTAATATTTACACTTCCAAGTACTGCCATCAAACTGCCTCTCACTTCTTTGATTCCATTCCTAATATTAATATATGAATATGAATGCGGCAGATAGTGTGATTTTTGTGGCAGCCCTATTCAATGAAGGAAATCACTGATGCTATAAATCATTTAAAAGTCAATAAATCACCTGGAACAGATGGCTTTCTAATTTTAGAAGCAATTTTCTGTGAGCTTCTAAAACACTTTTATTTGCAGAAAGCACTGATAGAGGTTCACTTCTACCTACATTATGTCAGGGTCTGATCACCCTGATAGAGGTTCACTTCCCCTACATTATGTCAGGGTCTGATGATAGAGGTTCACTTCCCTCTACATTATGTCAGGGTCTGATCTCCCTGATTGAGGTTCACTTCTCCTACATTATGTCTGACACCCTGATAGAGGTTCAGTTCCCCCTACATTATGTCAGGGTCTGATCACCCTGATAGCAATTCACTTCCCCTACATTATGTCAGGGTCTGATCACCCTGATAGAGGTTAACTTCCCCCTATATTATGTCAGGGTCTGATCACCCTGATAGAGGTTCACTTCCCCTACATTATGTTAGGGTCTGATCACCCTGATAGAAGTTCACCTCTCCTATATTATGTCTGACACCCTGATAGAGGTTCAGTTCCCCCTACATTATGTCAGGGTCTGATTACCCTGATAGAGGTTCACTTCCCCTACATTATGTCAGGGTCTGATCACCCTGATAGAGGTTCACTCCCCCGACATTATGTCAGGGTCTGATCACCCTGATAGAGGTTCACTTCCCCTACATTATGTCAGGGTCTGATCACCCTGATAGAGGTTCACTCCCCCTACATTATGTCAGGGTCTGATCACCCTGATAGAGGTTCACTTCCCCTACAATATGTCAGGGTTTGATCACCCTGATAGAGGTTCACTTCCCCCCTACATTATGTCAGGGTCTTATCACTCTGATAGAGGTTCACTCCTCCTACATTATGTCAGGGTCTGATCACCCTGATTTCTAAACCTAAAAAAGATCCCCTCATGTTAGACAATTGGCACCCAATCTCCTTATTAAATAATGACTACAAAGTCCTTGCTTTACTACTGGCTAATAGACTGAAATCGGTACTAGATACCATCATTGAGGAAAGTCAATCAGGTTTTATGCAAAATAGGCATATTTCTAACCATGCAAGATTAATTTTAGATATATTAGATTACTCAGATTCTTTGGAACATGATTTTATGACTGCTCTAAACAAATGTGGTTTTGGTCATTTTTTTTGCAAATCAGTCAAAACATTATATACTAATGGAAACAGCTCTATTAAACTAAACAGTGGCACATCCCCAAGATTTCCCTTAAAACGCAGGGTCCAGCAAGGGTGTCCTCTATCTGTGTACCTCTTCCTTCCAGCTGCACAACTTCTTAATTTAGATTAAAAACAGCTCCTTTAAAGGCATTGGTATTGCCAACAGAGAAATATTGATCAGCCAGCTGGCAGATGATACGGCCCTGTTTCTTAAGGATGCTTCTCAGGTATCAGTGGCAGTCAGCACTATCCAGTTCTTCTCCAAGGCCTCTGGGCTTAATCGTACTAAATGTGAACTATTACCAGTGAATAAATGTACAGTGACTTAAATTTCTAATATTCATGTGAGAAACTCTGTTACATATCTTGGGGTCCTTATTACTAAACATAGGAAATCCAGAGGCACGTTAAACCTCACTCCAATCATTGAAAAGACCCAAAAGGTTTTCAACCACTGGTTACAAAGAGACTTGTCTCTGAAGGGCAGGGTTCTGTCTCGTCTAACCTATGCTGCTCAGTCATTATGTGTTGATAACTCTATATGTAAGTCTGTTGATAGAATGCTCATCAATTTTTTTATGGAAAAACCAAACCCACTATGCGAAAATATCTAGACTTCAGCTCTCTTAACAATACATTCAAAATAAACTTGATCAAACAATATCTTAAAAACCCTACCTCTATTGGTAACTTCAACTCTCATCACGTCTTTTCATACTTTGTACTTTGTAACTATAATATTTTAAAAAATCTCACTTAAACTTTCTAATTTTCATCAACAGGTTCTTTTGGGTTGGATGCTGATTTACAAGCACAACTTTTCATCACAAAGATATTATATTTGGAACAACTGTAACATTATAAATAAGAACGAGTAATTATGTTATGATAAATGGTTTAACAATGGTATTATACTAGTGGGTCAGTTGTTTAATAAAGAAGGGCTACTGTACAACTACTCTGGCCAGGTACAATATAGCCCAAAATAATTTTCTATAGTTTTGGACACTATCCATCTGGTTTGTACATTTTATTCAGGAATGTTGACCACTCTGCCCCTGTCAAAGTTGCCCCCTGACCTAATTCAATCTCCGTTAGGTAAAGTTTGTTTGTCCTTTAATAGAGGTATAAACTCCAGAGTAAGGGCCTAGTTTCAGGACAGCATGGTCTCTACTCCTGCAGCGACATTTTACTGGAGTAATGTCAAGTTTGGTCCTTACCACAAAAGTTCCTTCTAACAAATAAGGTAAAATAAGTTTAATTTGGTCCATAGATTCTGTCCAATTAAACATTTCTTACAGAAGTTAAAGAGTGACATAGATGTAAATTGCTCTTTCTGTGAATTACATCCTGAAATTTGCTCTCATTTATTTTGGTCTTGTCCTTTTACATGTGGACTGTGGAAAGACAATTTTATTGTTGACATTTTCTCAGATTTTGCTCTTTTTTATAGAAATATTATTTGTGGTTGTTATGATTATAGTCACAAAGACGATAATGCATTTTTCCGCATCAATCTAATTTTACTTCTCACCAAATTCCACTCATAAGTGTAAATTTACAATCCAAAGACCTCTAGTCTTTGTGTTTATAAAAGAAATGGAGCACTACATGTCCACAATCTCTCCCTCACAAAACTAAAAAGCAATTAAAACAAAGTATGTATGCAATATCTATATATAGTCTTTATATAGTCTATATATAGACTTATTGTCGTACACTCGCATCTTTATTTGTACTTTATTTTGTGTTATATTTGTTTCTTTATGCTGTCTTTTCCTGTTTGACACTGCTTCTCGTTATGTTTCTACAATGTTTCCTCTGTACGTACAGAACTATGGCGTCTTCTTTTGGTACTGAGTGTATGTTGGCATTTTGAAATACAGATTAATAAAAATATATATATTTAAAAAATAAATACCTATGACTCCTATTTCCGGGCTTCCTGTGTATATCCGGGCCAAGACTTCCTCTTCCGTGCGCCGGTCATTGGTTACAGTCCGCTTAGCAACTTGAAAGTTTAAAAAAAAAAAAGTTGAGTTGGAGTTAAGAGACGACGTCTACGACCGGATCATTAATAAGTAGCCTTTTATGTTGGTTTAGCTCATAAAAAGCTAAACCAATGTCAGACGATAGCTGATGGGTTCCCAGGTTGCATTACGGCCGATGGTTCCGCCTCTTCTGCTCTCCGCACGGACTGGTTACCCGGATGGACCAAAGCCCGCTCAAACGTGATTGGTCAATGCTACTCGGACCAGGCGCGTAGAATACGGGGGGTACGGTGGGTACACGTACCCACCAGTTTTCGTCATGAGTCATTTTGTAACCCACCACTTTTTTTTTTTTAAACTCGAGCTCAATTTAGTAAAAAAACAACAAAAAAAAAGATCATAACACTAATTCTTGAGCGACAGATGCCAACAGATCCACAAAAATCTCTATCCGCACTACAGGCACCAGGCACAGCTGTGCTGCTGCTGCGGGCAACCTGCACGCTTCTCTGTTTACTGCAACAACTGTAACATTCTAAGTTCTAGGTTGGGGAGTAACCAGTGTGTATCGGAGAAAGCTATTTTTAAGCATGCTACTAGCCATAGCCAACACTGCCGCTAGTAACAGCTACCTAGTAGCAGCTAACCGTGTCTGTCAAGAAGAATGACAGATTAGGTTATTCATTTAGCCGATAACAATATACCGGCACACTTACTGTAGGGCTAGTGCTACATGGCTGCTTGGCTTTAAAAAAAGCTCTGATGTCCAGTCCACTAGCTCTTTTGGACATGATGATGAGGTCTTTCTCTCAGTCCTTAATCGCGCTCCTTTTTTTAAAAGAATGTCGTGACGTGAGTGTACAGTATATGTCCCCTCTGCGGCACCGTAGTTTGTTTTTATTTATTAAATGAGCTGACCGCTCAGCATTGACAGGAAACAAGGCATCTTATGATCATATCTATATGCTACCAAGTCTTTACTTCTGATGCAATGAGCCGAGGTGTCAGGCGAGCAAGACATCGATTTTAGCCTATACAGCAGGTTGCTAGTGCCATGGCCCATGGACTATATCAAAGTGATAACCTGTAGAAGAACAAATGTATGTTGTACACAGCATGGATATGCAGACCACCACTGACACAAAGGTAAGACGCGATATGTTTATTACTTATTTGCTGGTGTTGGTGTGGCTAGGTTTTGTCTTGTGCATTTTGCACAGAAGTGATGGCGGGCTATTTTAACTCTTCTCATCTCGTTGCAATTAATGTTAGCCTTAGCCACCAACTTAGTTATGGTTTGCAATCGTACAACAAGCATTGGTGTTGGAGATGGTCACTCATGGATAGTCGGTATCTTGTTTAATTATTGTTTGAATCTATTGCTGAATTCTGGAGGATTGCATATCGGCATAGGCTATGCTTTGAAGTTTTGGTCAGGAATGCCTGATGAAGATTGGATGGATGCATATTGTGAATTGAGAGCAGTCAGCTCGTGGTGTGATTTGTTCGTCTGTGCGAGTCTTGCCTCACATATTTTTGCTTTTTCAATCTTGGCGAAATGTGTTGTATAGAAGTTGTGTTCTGTGTGTGTGTGTGTGTGTGTGTGTGTGTGTGTGTGTGTCTGTGTATGGTCAATTGTACTGGGAATTGAAACTATAACATCAAAGTATTAGCAAAAGGCATAGCCACGCATTTGATTTACTCTGAACTTCAACACGTAACCTAGGTAGGGCTATTTTCAGAAGACAGTGTGTCAAATGTGTAATGCTTTTTGAAAATTTAGGCTTGGCTTTCTTATTCATAAAACGTGTCGGATGTCATCACATTTTTGTATACATGTTTATGAATTAACATGACCTGCGCGAAAGGGGGGGGGGGGGGTGGATGCGCATGCGCGTCATTGTACCCAGCACTTCTGAAAATGCACTTCCAAATGCGTCTTTGTCCCCAGCACATTTCAAACCAAACCTACGCCCATGACTCGGACCATAGATATCGCCATTGTTCTTTAACCGCCTCTGAACAGCGGCGCGCAAAGGATTTTGGGATATGCGAGGCCGCGAAGGATACATGCGATGCGTCCTCCAAAAGAGGGAAAAGAAGTGCGCATTTGAAGTACGCATTCGAAGGAGTCGGCGAATTGGGACAGCCTTCGCGCAGCGTTGTGACGTAAGCGCCCTTCGAATGCGCACTTCGAAGGATGCATCCCGTGAATTGGGACACAGCTTAGGGCTGCGTTTCATTAGTGGGTTGCGTCGCCCTCGCTCACTCACCCTCAGCCCTTGGTAATACGTCACACGGAGGCCACTTGGAGAGCCGAGGGGAAGTGGGCGGGGGAGGAGGAAAAGGGATAAATGAAACGCACCTGCCCTCGCCCAGTAACAGCCTTGACAATCATGGATCGGCCACACGTTGTTGGAGTAGCGCTCTATTGCCTATTCCAAATAACGCGTAATATACGGAGACTCATATCTTTGAGACGAAGACGTCTTCTGCGCTTGATAGCAATACGCCAGCATCTGGTCATTTCAGAATTATTAGTTTTGTTTTATATTTTATTCAGACAATTCATTTATTTATTTTTTTACCTTATTTGTAGAAAGTTTGGTTGTTTAAACACATTTAACCTACTTTCAGTTTAGTTGACATTAGTTTTAGATTGTTATTTCTAATAGTTATTAGGCCTGTTACCACCACCATCCTCGTCCTCATCATTGTCTTTAAATGCCCTTTATTGTTCAAGATTGTGGTTCAGAAAACTATACAAACACAACACTTAAAGTCATGTAGGATAGATGTTACAAGGAACAGTAGTCTATATGTATAGTGGTTGCTTCAATTTCAAATGAGAAAAAAGCATGTAGTTGTTTGGCCATTCTTTATGCATTCTTATGTGATGCTCACAGTTTTGTCTTTATCTTTTTTATGAGTGAATTTGTTTTGCCAATTGTACTGTTTCTATACAAATGTATACTAATTGCCTTGTATTTCTTTTTTAGGTTTTCCCATTTTTTGGCCGCCTGTGTTCCTGTCAGCCTTCCCTGCAGACCCATCCTCTGTACAATTGTCCTGTTTGACAATAAAATAATTATGTTACGCACACCAAATACATTAAAAACATTATATAGTGTCCCGCAAATAAAATTAGCACCACAACAAAGAAGCAAGTCTCTAGAATCAGAAGTGATAAACTGAGCTGCCAACTCTCACGGATTGAGTCTCACGTCACACCTTTTCTCATTCTAATTTTCCCCTCTTTGCGAATTTTATACGGAATCGTCTCGTAGACTATTAAGAAAGTAAAGACGCACTTTTTACAAAGTCAAAAGTTCGCGGAATCTCAGGCCTACCTGACGTCAAAAGTTGGCATCCCTGAATAAGTAACAGAAATACATTCATATGCAATGACACAGTAGGTTACAAACAAACTCACTACCAGGCCAGCTTTGAGGCATTCCTCTTCCTGGTAAATAAACATTCAGAGCTCATTCTGAGGTTAATGAGGAGCTCTTTCTCCTCATCAGACCCTGTATGGAAACAATCCCTAAACCACACAGAATGCACAGCAAAAGATGTAACATCAGATAGATAGGCTATTTAGATACACTATTTGTAGTTTATTTTTATTTGTGACAAATAGTAGCCTATAATAACAGTATATGCTTACACTTGTAAATTGCTGGCTCTGTCATTACGCAGCAACAACGGGTAGTCTATTGCATAACTACCCTGGCCGATCCGTGCTGGCTCCTTTAATTAATTTTCTTCTTCTTTGGTGGTAAACAACCAGCAGACAACGGTGTTTGGGGCTCATTACTGCCACCGCATGGATGTATTTTTCGTACACCACTGCAGTGCATTGGGTGATATACAGCTCTGGAGTGACCGTCGATGTTGACTCGATCCCTCAGCCCTCAAGGGTCGATCTCACCAAGGGCACTTCAGCTTTTTAGAGAAATGGAATAGCCCTTAAGATGGCGCTGGGGATTCCCCCGAGGGCAAGGGCTGAGGGCAAGTGAGCGAGGGCGACTCAACCAGTATTGAAACGCAGCTCTGTTCTATATACTCGGACTACCATAGAGACTTTGTACACGTCACTTCCGTTTCATGTCTGTCCCAAATGAGAAATGGAATTTGCAAAAACATGACCGACTTCATGAATGCTCTACTGTAGTATTAAACAATGGATACATCATTACATCTCTACTATAGTATTAAACAATGTGATTGTACATCATTAATGGTCTACAGTAGTAATAATGGGATTGTACAGCTTTGCATCGGTGAGACTTAACTTGATGTAAAAACATGTAATTGGAGGCATACAAAGCATGTTTACACCATTACACACATTTAAAGATTTTATCCAATACAGGAATGGCTGATGACCCACAATAAAGCCGGACATTGAAATCATCCAAACAAGTCCTTAAGAAATATAGAAATAAAGAATCAAGATATAAATTCAACTTAATGGTCCAATTTTCAGTTAAATGATGCCATCTTATGGTTCTTCTGCACAAATGCACTGATCACATGACCTGGCTGAAGTCGGTCTGGTTTATATACATTTTAGATTTATTTAGATTTTACTTCGATATTTTCTCAATTTAGCTGTAATTATACAAAGAATATAATAAAAAAAATACATCTTTGTAAAAAGTGGATTGTAGCAGATATTTAGCAAGGTATTGCAGATATTTAGAAAATACATTTTAACCCCAAAGAACCGATGAGAGCAATAGGATGGTCTCTACCATACTGATATCATATTCCCCTTTAATCATTCACTATTCAGGAGAAAATAAATACATTAAGTCTCATCTCAGCTGCTGGAAGAACAAGTGTTGAAGTGAGCAGATAGATCTCAGCCATGTATATTAAACACCCTAGTAAAACATCCCATAATATTCCAAATAACATCGCCTTCAACAACACTACTGCCCTCTAGTGGCCTGAAGACAGAACAAGAAACAAACTAAAGATTCATCCAATGATTGTTTAAAGAGACAGTCACTTCAAACCAACAGCCTTACCTGCTTGAACGGACTCAGACAGGCTGAACTCGCTCAGACACGCTGAACCAACTCAGACACGCGGAACAAGCTAACTGTCATATATCCTACATGAGTGTCTGTAAAGTTGTACAGGAGCTATGAAGTAGTCTCACATGGACTTGACAGGAGCATGTTCTACAATGTGTGTATTTCACTGAATATTACATGCTGAACTCAGACACAAACTATCTCAGACACACTGAACTAGCCAACTCAGACACGCTGAACGAGCTAACTCAGACACGCTGAACAAACTCATATCCTACATGAGTGTCTGTAAAGTTGTACAGGAGCTATGAAGTAGTCTTACATGACTGTTGACAGGAGCATGTTCGAATAACTATGTGTGTATTTAACTAGGTTTACTACATAGAACTGAATATTACCGTGTAGGGCCAGGAAGATATCACACACATCCTTCACACACTAAAGTGTCTCAACATCACCAACAGGAATGTTAGCTAGCCATCAAGACATGAACTAATTTACATTTAAACATAGAAAGATAAAGGAATGTTGGTGTCTATCCATGGCTTTGTCCTGATCTCATAATATTCTGGGATGTGTTCCTCTGTAAAAGACCAGGACAATACATTAGAAAATAGTCTTAATTACAGCATTGAATTAAAAAAAATAAAGGTTTGAATTCTCCAGCAGAACGCCGGCAGCTTTGGCTTCTCCACACAAGTCTTCCTCTTCCTCCTTGCCTCCGGCCCCACTGAGGTCCTCAGATACCTTCAGTCTCCCCCACATCTTCACTCCTGTTCCTCACCTGATAAAACACACACACACACACACACACACACACACACACACACACACACACACACACACACACACACACACACACACACACACACACACACACACACACACACACACACACACACACACACACACCATTTGGTGGACATTAATGCCTTGCTCTACCAGTTGAACTAGACAGGACCAGAGCAGATGATTTATCCAAAGTGACTTCCAGTGAATTCAGATACAGGTAGGGGTTAGACAGTATAGATACAGCCTACAGGTAGACTGTGGACATTTGGGTATCAAACCCAGAACACCCTAACATCAGATCACTTCAGGTATTGGAGGCCCCACACCTCCCCTGACAAGGTTCTGGACGAGAGGGGTATCTATATTAATGGAGAGGATAACCAAGGTAATGGAGGGGGGTAACCAAGGTAATGGAGGGGCTAAGTATGGTAACAGGGTTACTCTGACCTCCTGAGAGTGCGGGCCTCATACATAGTGTTGTCCTCCTCACTCTCCAGGGGGTCCAGCTCCACACCGTCATCACAGTTCTCTAGCAGGCCATACTTCTTCTGGAGGGGTCTCTTCATACTACACACACACACACAAATAAATATTTAGAAACGACGTCATGGAATTGAGATAACGCCACATGTCCGTGGATGTAGTTTGGTGGTGTGTTTCTAATGGCCGGGTTCCGGACTCACCGCACGGCCCGGACCAGCAGGTACAGGACCCCCAGCATCGTGAAGCCGATGAGGACATACAGGGCCCTCTGGATCATCATGCCGTCCACGGCCAGCCCGCGGAGCAGCACCCTGGAGTTGGTGGAGTTGGAGACCGAAGGGGAGACAGGAGGCTGGCGGGTCGCGGCAGGCCTCCCCTTCTGGGCCGCCGCGCAGACCAGCACCAGCACCGCGGAGACCAGCCGCTCGGTCCGCATGTTGTGAGGACCGGAGGGACTCTGCTTCCTGTTGTGGAAAGGGAATCCAGGAAGTGATGACGTGACCTAAGTTGAGCAGGATACGACACGTGACTTGTCTTTCAGCCAATCAGAAGACGCGCTCGACACGGATATAGTTTCGCTTCCGTAATAACATTACAAATAGTATTACAAATAATGCAAAAAATATATAATCTACCACTAATAATAATAATAACAATAACAATTAGTTAATTATTATTATATAATTAATGTTTGCAGTGTGGTAGTAGATGATTAACACTAGACACGTGACTCTTTATTCTAACAAGGTTGTATATGCTACTGTAGTAGTATTTTGTAATACTGCAAATAAAACTACTACAGTTCTCTCTCTCTGTCTCTGTCTCTGTCTCTGTCTCTCTCTCTCTCTCTCTCTCTCTCTCTCAGCCGTCCCCTCCAATAGCAGCAGAGCCTGGTGTTGTGAGCCGCGCTGATTGGTTGAGGAGAGGAGGGCGTGGAGCTCCAGCTGTCTCCTGCTCTCCTCAGCACCACAGCCGTCTCCATCCTCCTCTCTGCAGCGGCTCCAGTCTGAAGCAGACCGTGGAGCGTTGTTGTTGTTGTTGTTGTTTTACCTCCCTGTGGACAGCTTCTCAAAACCGGTATTATGACGCGGCCCAAACGGACTAGGCCTCGCGGAAGCTGCGCTACGGCGACGGTGGTCGGTGTTAGTCGGGCCTGCGGTCTGTGGGTCGGTGGTCGGTGTTAGTCGGGCCTGCGGTCTGTGGGTTGGTGGTGGGTGTTAGTCGGGCCTGCGGTCTGTGGCTCGGTGGTCGGTGTTAGTCGGGGCTGCGGTCTGTGGGTCGGTGGTCGGTGTTAGTCGGGCCTGCGGTCTGTGGGTTGGTGGTTGGTGTTAGTCGGGGCTGCGGTATGTGGCCCGGTGGTTGGTGTTAGTCGGGGCTGCGGTCTGTGGGTCGGTGGTCGGTGTTAGTCGGGGCTGCGGTCTGTGGGTCGGTGGTCGGTGTTAGGATACCAGCTCGCGGACCGCTGAGCGGGATTACAGCACATCATCCCCTCGCGCTCTAATCGGGATTATTCCGGTGCTGTCTCTCCGGAGGTTTTCTGGTCTGGGGGTTATTCTGGTGGTCTCGGTCTGGAGGTCCTCTGGTCTGGGGGTTATTCCGGTGCTGTCGGTCCGGAGGTCTTCTGGTCTGGGGGTTATTCCGGTGGTCTCGGTCCGGAGGTCTTCTGGTCTGGGGGTTATTCCGGTGCTGTACGAAGGTCCTAAGGTCTGGGGGTTGGTTCTGGTCTGGGGGGGCCTCGGGAATCCCTGCCGTGTGATTGGACGCCATGCCGACCTCGCGCTCCGGCGCCGCCCCCGCGGACTACTGGGTGGAGGGGTCGCGACGCGATGCCGCGGTAGAGGACTTCTACACCCTGGGCTCCGAACTGGGCAGGTAGGACCCAGTATACCCAGACTATTTATTTAATAATAAATAGTTAAATAATCTATTTAAATAATAATAATATCCACTATTACTCTGTTCAGTGTTACCAGAACCTGGAAGGCCTAATACTATCGAGTACAGGTCCTGTATTACCAGAACCTGGTAATAGGCCTACTATTGAGTATTACGCTGTCCAGTGTTGGACAGTAATACTGTCCAGACCTGTAATACTGGTATGGTACCAGGTTCTGGTAATACTATCCAGTATTACTTTGTCCAGAACCTGGTACTGGACCTGGAATACTGGTATGGTACCAGGTTCTGGAAATACTATCCAGTATTACTCTGTCCAGTGTTACCAGAACCTGGACAGTAGGCCTACTATCCAGTATTATAGGTCCAGTATTACCAGAACCTGGTAATACTATTGAGTATTACTCTGTCCAGTGTTACCCAAACCTGGTAATACTATCCAGTATTACAGGTCCAGTATTACCAAAACCTTGTAATGCTATTAAGTATTACACTGTCCAGTGTTACCAGAAGCTGGTAATACTATCCACTATTACTCTGTACAGTGTTACCAGAACCTGGTAATACCATCCAGTATTACAGGTCCAATATTACCAGAACCTGGTTATACTATCCAGTATTAGAGGCCCATGATTACCAGAACCTGGTAATACTATCCAGTATTACAGGTCCAGTAGGGATCCAGAATATAATCTGACAGGCCTCCACGTCAGCATTAGAAACACGTCTCTGGTGTTGTGGTGTGTGTGGTGTTTGTGGTGTGGTGTGTGTAGTGTAGTGTGTGGTGTGTAGAGTACTGCTATTCGAGTTATAGATACTAGTATAGACCACATAAAGAGTTTATAGACCACATTACAATAGTCTAGTGATTATTGTGTTCCACTTCCAGCTGAAAGGTTCTGGGTTTGATCCCCAATGTCCACAGTCTACCTGTAGTCTTCCTAGAGCAAGATGCCTCCTAACCCCTACCTGCTCCTTAATGACCTAGCTCTGTAGCGTCTAACACCTACCTGCTCCTTACTGACCTGTCTCTGTACCGTCTAACCCCTACTGCTCCTTAATGACCTGTCTCTGTACTGTCTAACCCCTACATGCTTCTTAATTACCTGTCTCTGTACCATCTAACCCCTACCTGCTCCTTAATCACCTGTCTCTGTACTGTCTAACCTGTACCTGCTCCTTAATCACCTGTCTCTGTACTGTCTAACCCCTACCTGTCTCTGTACTGTCTAACACATAGAGGAGCTACCTCCATAGTCTTCAGCTGTGAGGAGAAACAGTCCCAGAAGCCGTTTGCCCTCAAGGTCCTAAAGAAAACAGTACGTACACACACACACACACACACACACACACACACACACACAGCATGGTCCATGCTAACATGCTAGCATCTGTTGTGTTTTTTCAGATCGACAAGAAAATAGTTCGCACTGAAATAGGAGTCCTGCTGCGTCTCTCCCACCCTAACATCGTAAGTTAGGTTCTCTAGTGTTAACCAGTGAACCAGCCTGTTAACCAGTTAACCAGCCAGTTAACCAGCAAGTACCAGCCTGTTAACCAGCTAGTTAACTAACTAGTTAACCAGCCAGTTAACCACTCAGGTTAGCTGGTTAACTAGCTAGTTCACCAGCCCATTCTCCACAGATTCGACTGAAAGAAATCTTTGAGACAGAAACCAACATCACACTGGTGCTGGAGCTGGTGACTGGAGGAGAGCTCTTCGATAGGTACACACACACACACACACACACTTTGAAACTGTAGTGTGTGTTGAAGCTATGTAGGAGCTGTAGTAATGTATGTAGTATATGTACATATGGAGTAGTATGTGTGTATTTTAGGATAGTAGGTGATTTAGCACTACATGTAGTACTAGATGTAGCATGAGATGTAGGACAAGATGACATGTAGTACTAGATGTAGTACTAGAATTACTACGAGATGCAGTACTAGATGCAGTACTAGATGTAGTACTAGAGCCAGTACGAGATGACATGTAGTACGAGATATAGTGCGAGATGACATGCAGTACTAGATGTAGTACTAGATGCAGTACTAGATGCAGTACTAGATGCAGTACTAGATGTAGTACTAGAAGCAGTACGAGATGACATGTAGTACTAGATGTAGTACGAGATAGTGCGAGATGCAGTACTAGATGTAGTATTAGATGCAGTACTAAACGTATTACTAGATGTAGTACTAGATGTAGTACTAGATGCAGTGCTAGATGTAGTACTAGAAGTAGTAGTATATGTAGTAGAATATGTTGGTATGTGTTTCAGGATTGTAGAGCGGGGCTACTACAGCGAGAGAGACGCAGCACACGTCATTAAACAGATCCTGGAGGCCGTCGCAGTAAGACCACCTAGCATTCTAGCATACATTAGCATCCAGCCTTCTAGCATACACTAGCATAAAGCATCCTAGCATACACTAGCATACAGCATCCTAGTATACACTAGCATATAGCATCCTAGCATACACTAACATACTGCCTCCTAGCATACACTAGCATATAGTCTCCTAGTATACACTAGCACAGGGGTTCTCAACCTTTTTCAGGCTGGGCCCCCCCAAAACTGGTTCATTGCAGTCGGGGCCCCCCCATTGTTGACGCGGGGCGGGGGGGGTGGTGGTGCGCGCAATAGTAACACACTGCGGACCTACGGCCGACGGGGGGGGGGGGGGCGCGCAACAAATACGTATTTGTCCTCCTTTTTGAACCCGCGCCCCCCCGGGAGAGTGTCCCACCGGTTGAGAACCACTGCACTAGCATATAGCCTCCTAGTATACACTAGCATATAGCATCCTAGCATACACTAGCATATAGTCTTCTAGCATACACTAGCATTTAGCCTCCTATCATATTCAATTCAATTCAATTCAATTTATAAAGCGCATTTCATGTACAAGGCAGACTCAATGTGCTTCACAAGAGGTATACATAGTTACAGTACAGTTATATAAAAATCAATTAGGAATCAATTGAAGAGTGCAAGTGCAAGTAAACAATCATACGCATGACATCTTCACCATATACACACTTAAACTCATACATGCGCACCCACTCATACAACCACACATGGACACATGCACACACACACACACACACACACACACACACACAGTTCAACAGAATGCTGTTGAATAAAGATAGGTTTTTAATGTTTTTAAAGATGGCTACTGATGTGGCATGTCTAACTGTGTCAGGCAAGGTGTTCCATTTTTGTGGGGCATATACACTAAAAGCTGCCTCCCCTTCTTTGGATCTGGTGCGAGGGATGAGTAAATTGCCACTGCCTGTTGACCGAAGTGTTCTTGCTGGGGTGTAAGTGATGAGCATATCTGTGATGTACTGCGGTGCAAGGCCATGTAGTGCTTTATAAACCAGGAGCAGTATTTTGAAATCGATTCTTGTTCTAACGGGTAACCAGTGCAAAGATTTAAGAACGGGTGTGATGTGTTGATATTTCTTGGTACCAGTGAGAATACGTGCAGCTGCATTTTGAATTAGTTGTACTTGATTTCGGGAGTCCAGTGAATAAATCATTACAGTAATCTAATACATTATATATACACTAGCATTTAGCCTCCTTGCATAAACTAGCTGCATGTAGCCTCCTAGCATACACTAGCATGTATCACTCTAGGTTACACTAGCATGTAGGCTTCGAGCATACATTAGCATGTAGGCTTCAAGTATATACTATCATGTAGCATTCTAGCATACACTAGCATGTAGCCTATTATATACTGTATATATGTGTGCTACAGTACCTCCATGAGAACGGTGTAGTTCATCGGGATCTGAAGCCAGAGAACTTGCTGTATGAAGACCTGTCTCTGGACGCCCCTCTAAAGATAGGTACATATATCATAATGCTAATGTTTATATTCATAATGCCAATATATCATAATGCTAATTTTCATATATCGTAAGGATAATATTCATAATGCTAATATCAACAATGCTAATATTCATAATGATAATATTCACAATGCCAATATTCCTATCCATAATGGTAATATTCATAATAATATTCACAATGCTACTATTCATATTCATAATGCTAATATCCATATCCATCATGATAATATTCATAATGTTAATATTCGTATCCATAATGCTAATATTCACAATGATTATATTCATATGGCTAATATTCATAGTCATATGATATGGCTAGTATTCATATATCATAATGCTAATATTCATAATGCTAATATTTACAATGATAATATTCATGATAATATAAAGACTTATGGTTGTTCCTCCCCAGCGGACTTTGGTCTGTCTAAGATCATCGATGACCAGCTCCCCATGAAGACTGTGTGTGGGACCCCTGGATACTGTGGTGAGACCTCTGTGTGTGTGTGTGTGTGTGTGTGTGTGTGTGTGTTTGTGTGTGTGTGTGTCAGTGGTGGCTGGTGAAAAATACTGTAGGTGGGGCTCTATATTGGGGGGGGGGTCTGGGGGTCCTAACCCTAACCCTCAATACCAATGGTCTAAAAAGACAATATTAATTTAACTGCCATGTAGAAATCAACAGTTTCACAGGTAATGATAATGAACAAGTTGCATGTTTATTATACTCCGTGTCCAGATAGAAAGTGCAAACACAAAGATAAATTATAAAAGGTAATACAACAATCTAGTTATTTAAAGATATGTAGTCTACAGCTGGGGATTGATTAAAGTTCACTGTAGACAAATTGACAATTGGATAATGAATAACAGTCTGTGTTGATACAATGAAAGAGAGAGAGAGAAGGCTCTCAAAGAGAGGGTGGGACAACATTCTTGTAGTGAACACCAAGTATGAAAAGAAAGATAATTTTAACATTTTAGCTAGTATGAAACACAGTAATCCAGCTCAGAACTTAGAAACAACAACAAAAATCAAAACAAAGCAAACATACAGTTATGTTCCTATTGAGATCAATATTTAATGGCAAATGTGTGTGAAACATGGTGTGTATGAGTGAGTGAATCAGTGAATGAGAGAGAGTGTGACAGAGACAGCCAATAAAGCTTATTCAATTGAGGGAGGAGTGAGAGACAGAGCACGAGAAAGAGAGAGAGTGAGAGGCTGTAATAGTTTTTTTTCATGGATTGACAGACAGTTGATAAGCTCCAGAACCTGCGTCCTGGCGGTCTTCCCCCTCTCATAGTCCTCCTCACTGGGGAACCATTGTCACGCGCTGCCCCTGTGTTTACACGTGGACTTTGGCACACTTCTGCCGTGCAGATCCTGCAAATACGATCCGTGTGTAAAAACGATTCGTCTGTAACTTCACGCAATACAGTCTACACACCACTAGTCGGCGCGTAGCACCCAGTGATGTTAAGCGTGTCATTGTCATGGGTAAGATGGCTGCCGTTAATGACACTGGCCGGTCGTCGGAATCTTCAAACAACTCATGGGCTTTACAATGCGTTTATTTATGAGGAAAACAAACGTTAACTAGTGATGTGACGTTTGAAGCGAGGCGTCGGAGCATGTGTCGAGCAAAAAGGGGCGTTCCAGATGAAACCTCGATTCGAGGCTTGTATCGTTTCCGTAAAAATCACGTGACTGATGACAAACACGGCCTCGGATTCAGTGTACACGTCACTGATTCATTTTGAGTGTCGCTACTGCATAAAAGGGTTTGAACCTCGCGGCACTTTGTGGGTTTTGAGTTGGCGTTTGGTATTGGTGAAACAGATAGAGTGTGCGTTGGATAAGTGTCAGAGTTAGTGGTTAAGTTCAGTCATTGTATCATAGATTATATCAGCTATTATTAGTATTATACTGCATTAGACTATATTATATTAGGTTAGAATAGATAGATAGATACTAGAATAGTGTTAGTAGTAGGCTAGTTGAGTTTAGGGTTAGTATTACATATTATATATATTATTATTATATAGGCTTATAGGCTATACATATCTATATAATCTATATCATTATCTATTAATATTATATTATTAGCATAGTATTAGTATTATATAGCCTAATCTTAGGCCTATAGGCTATACATAGGCTATCTATATTATTGTCTATATTGTTATCTATATTATTATCTATATTATTATCTATATTATTATTATTATTATAGAGTGTAGGCTACCTGTAGGCTACCTGTAGGCTAGGTAGGTTTCTGCCTGTCACCATGGGAGCCACCCAGAAAGAGGAGGACTTCTCCTGTCTGCTCTGTCTCCTGGGACAGAGCAGACAGAGCTCAAGTGCAACAGCGGATGCAACAATTGAAGTAGACCGCTACTTGAGAGAAG